>PVIY010050481.1:0-16198 GCA_004026745.1 Myrmecophaga tridactyla
TGATTAATTTGTTTTAATTATGTTTTTCTTATCTGTTTGATTTAAACTTTTCTCTTCAATCACGGCAGCTTATTAAAAAGCTGTGCTTCACAGTCATAACTTTCCTTCTGTATTTTTCCTGCCTCTGAGATTCATTTCACTTCATAATCAATACACCTCATGCTCCTTGGCGCATCTTTCAGGGGGCTGCTTTCCCGTTACTTAATCTGTCTCAGAATTTCCTACAGGCTTTGCCTTAATGCCAGAGAACAGAAATGAACAGACTTTAATCACCAGGTTGGCTCAGAATGGTGCTAATCCACGTTTTAATGTACCCTTCCCCCCGGGGATGTTTATGGGATTTGAAACAACGAAAAATGTTTATCAAGCTTTCATTTGCAAATTTTGTTACTAACAGGCTTGCTGATGTCATTAGACATTACAAGAAAAGGATGGCTTCCCTATTGCTTTATGATGTTCTTAACATGGTAATTAAAACAAGAGGTAGCCCCATGAACACATATTTTATACTAAATACAGTACAGAAAAATGCCTGTCAATAAAAATTTTCAAAGCTTTCTGCTATGTCTTATTTGCCAAAAATTGACGTTTTAATTCTATAACTGCTACGTGTTAGCCAAATGTTATTCTCCCGATATGGATAATTAAAACAAAAACCAAATTGTCCTAAATGATTCTTTAAGGTTTCCCCATCCCCATAAGAATAGCCATATTTATTTATTACAACATATTTTTATTTATTTTTATTTTTTTACATGGGCAGGCACCGGGAATCTAACCCGGGTCCTCTGGCATCGCAGGCAAGCATTCCTGCCTGCTGAGCCACCATGGCCCGCCCAACATATATTTTTTTTGATGAAAACTCCTCTGCCCTTTCATTTAGCACCATCTCCATCTACTACTGTTGACAAAAAGCCTTTGTCCTTTGAGCTGTGTTTCTTTTGTCAATTATCCACTTTTTAATTTTTTTTTAACATCACTTTCATTTTTGCTACTCTCTTTGTACCCTGTGGCCTATTCAGTAAACACGTGAGGATTGCTGAGGAATCTTCATGTGAAGATGATGATGAGGTGGCTACAGTTAAATCAGCAGAGAAGCACCCTGGTTCTTTTTGTTTCCTTAAAACAAACTGAATAAAGCAAAGGGTGCACCAACTGAACAAGCGGTCAGCCATGGCACACAAACTCTGAGAGGGCTAGGGAGACCTCAGAAGGCTTTGAGGAGCCCCTCTATCAAACTCAAGGCTGAACCAAAAGAATGGGAACTAAAAGTACCTACCAATCAATTCATCCACACAACTTTCATCCTTGGCTGCCCATAAATTTCCCTCCGTTCATTTGCTGAATAAACCGTTTAGTCTCTATTTGGGTACCAACCTCCCTGGCTTTGCTCCCTCATATAACTTCCCACAGATATGGGTCATTGCTTTGTACCTCATTATTTAGAGGGTTAGTTCATTTGGTGGCAATTTTAGCTCCACTGAGCTCCTTCCAAATGTTAGAAGACTTAACCCTGGATACCCAGTTGCACTCTGAAGTGCTGGGATTTGTTTCCAGTCACGAGAAAGATACCTGGGCTCCTCATGAGAACGTCGGCTGGGAAGTCATCAAGTTCAATGAAGGGAAGCAAGAGATGGGGCACCTCAAAGCTCCTCTGAGAGCAAAGAGTCTTATTATTATCATTATTATTTTTGTATTTATCTTTGTACTTCCCACATTTCTGAAAGGACTGTCAAAGGAATGATTTTGGAGGCCTTGGGTGACAATTAGGGGGAAACTTATTGCAGGAAAAAGAAGGCACCATTTTAGTCACGTTTGGGCAGCATTTTTAACACCACCTCCTCTTTCTCTATGGACTGCCTTTCTTTTAGGCCAAGGTGCAGATTTTGATCTATCATTGGCTCAGTGCAAATCTGGATCATGCTTAGAGCCTCTCTGACTCTCTCCTTTTTTATACTGTTGTTTAATTATGTACCAATATAATTTTCCTTAAAATTCACCAAAGACTCTTGCTGTAAATTCACCTTGGATATAGCTATGAGCTTTTTGGCAAAGTCCAATTCCTTCTCCAAGACCCGATGGTAAAGGATGCTATTTTTGTTGGTATGCTTTCCAACTAGGAAATACTTTTATTGGAAATTCAAGTCAATTTAAATACTGACCTTGTGATAATTATGCAACGTAATTAAGGACTGTGGTCCTGGTTGTAGGTATTGCAGAGTAAGGTGTATATTCTGAGCATCATGGAGTGGTCAGATAGTAGGTCAGAAAGTGACTTGGCCTTGCTACCCTCAGCTACTCCAAGGTCTCATTGCATAGATGGTGGGAAACAAAGAATCCCGGAGCAAGTTCATTAGCCAAACCAGCCCGATTGTCTCATCTGATCACACTGAAGTTCTGAACTTAAGACTGTTAGGTCATGTCCATTTCACTGACAATCAACAGATGTCAGCTGACTACCAAGGCAACATCCCCTGACTTCGGGCCCAGTGCCATTCTACTTGATGATTCTTCAATACCTATTTCTGCAGAACTCATCAAAGGAATCACTCTGAAGCCTCCGCTTGTGATTGGGAAACTTCTTGTGAGAAACAGAAGGTACCAATTCAGCTGACTTTGCACAGCTTTTTCAGAAGGACATGGGTCATCCCAAAGTTTACCTGAAAGGCTCTCAGAAGCCCAAGCAGGCTGCCACTTTTCCAGTAACTAACCAGGCTGGAAAAGGTGGTAGAGCATTTTGCAAAGTGAGTTCTGAAGAACACTGGTGCCGAAGAGCACTGCTCTCTTAATAAAATTTTAGAGGAGCTGTTTATTGTATCTCCCTTTTGGAGAATTACCCAACGTGTGAAAAACTCTCCGAGATGTCCTTCAGCAAACATACCTGCTTGTTTTTGTTTACCCTTGCATTTTCCAAATTTATCTGTTGGTATCACCCTCTTCTCCTATATTATCCTTCAGAACCAGTATTCTATTTTGGGAAACACTCCTAGAGTGCAAAAAGCACCAAGTAGAGAATTATAGCATCCCCTTTCTATGGCTCTGGATAAAGCTCCTGATCTCTGTCTCCCTCACTCCCCTCCCTTCCAGAATACAGGGTTTAGCCAAATGGTTACTACAATTTATTTTAAACTTCTATATCAAGGATGACAATGCCTAGCTTATTAGTTTAAGGTCAGATTCCATAATACTGCAAAGATATAATGTTTATATGCTTCATTCAATACCATATCAGGAGGACCTCATGACCAATCTGTAGGGCCAGTTTTTGTAGGATTTTTAAAATGGAGGGGCTCAGCATTATGAAAACATACCAAGACGAAGAGTTAGAACCAGTCTGACTCCCAGTTCTGTCACTTCATTGTGAGACCTTAAACAAGTCGTTTAACCTCCCTGGGTTCCGATTGCTTCACCTGTAATTTAAGAGGATTGAACTGAATGATCTCTCGGGTTGGCTTCAGCCCATTCCATGACATGAGGCCCAGCCAGACTTCTTAAATAAAGAAAGACAAAAATGTGTGGCTGTGGTGTCTACTTTTATAACCAATCACCAAACTATTGATTATTTAACATCAAAGCCTTGATTAGAAATGCATTTTCTAATTATAACATTATTCCAATGAGAATATTAGAGCATCTTTTTTGTGGCATCAACATTCATTCATTCAGCAACTTAGCAAATATGTGTTAAAACCATAATATGTGCCAAGTGTTGTGCAGAATGCGGGGTACACAAACCTGAGTTGGACACCCAATGCTGCCAATGAGTGTAGAGTTTAGTGGGAAAGAGAGATAATAAAAATCATTTTAAACAATATGAAAAGGATTTTCTTTTTAATCTGGGTTTCTTGGACACAATTGACATTTGGGGTTGGATAATTGTTGGCCGTGGGGGCTGTCCTGCACAGAAGGAAGTATAGCAGCATCTCTGCTCTCCACCCAATAGACACCAATAGTACACCTTTCCACCCCCTCCCCCCAAGTTGTGACAACCAAAAATGTCTCCAGACATTGCCAGATGTCCTCTGAGAGAGAGGAGGCAAAAGTCATCCTCTTGAGAACCACTGGTTTAAATAGTAGTAGCTCCAAATGAGTCTGACAATAGAATTTTAAGGATGGCAATTACATCTTATATTTTGGGGAATAATTTCAATTTTGTTAATATTTAGTAAGTACCCATGGGGTTGCTTTTTTTTTCTAATTCCTTAATTTTAACTAAACATTGAACTAAGCGTGTTTCCTGACAGTCAGTTTTATGGTTCTTATGTCAAAGGCGAGAAAGTATCCTGACTTTCTCCTCTACAGGTGACAGCCTTCTGGAAAGGGATTAAATGTTTTCTGAGTCTGAACCCAGAGAGGTCATAGGTCCCATTGCTTTCTGCCCTAGTTTTAAAGACCTTGAGTAACACTTGCTAATTCCAGAGCCTCAGTTTTGCAGTTCACAGGTATGACCTTCTAAGCCTTCACTCCAGTTGGGATCACATATGTCAGATAGCTCACAAGAATCTATAACTTCCAATTGTTGAAGTTGAAGTTCAATTAGAACATGTTCCTGCTGGGCTGAGTACCTAAGAACACACTGCAAGCCAACCTGCCAGAGCCTACCTGCCAACTGGGTCTAGGGTTGAAATGGAGCTCACCTCGGCTCATTTCCTCATTTTGTTCCTGCATTTTTTTGGAACAGCCTCAGATGAATTGCTCACTGTCCCTCTGTCATCTCAACTGTGGAGTGGAGATGATATGAACTCTCCATTTCCCTGTGGCATTCTGATAATTAGATAATGTCCAAAAAACACTCTGAGCTCTTCAACAAAAGGCTAATCTGTAAATACAAGGTATCACAATTGCTTGGATAAATCACTTAAGGAATTAAAGCAAGGACAGGCATCTGAGACTTTGAGTGCCAGAGAATGCCCCTGTTATAACAAGCAAGGTAAGGATGGAAATGCAAAGAAATGCTTATTGCAGCACCCTTCTGTGGCAGTGGGCTTTGGACCCCTTTCTTGGATGGAAGAGACACACTTGCTTTAGTTCAAGCAAAATAATTCATGCAAGAAAACTAAATTGCTCATCCAAATTAGCTGAAACATTCTGAAATATGGGTCCAGCTTATTTTTCCTATATTCTGCTGTTATATAGCTGTAATACATTAAGATAATAAGAAAAATTTCAATAATAAACAAAGGAAAACTGGTCTGAATTCCATTATGCTATGACCTTTCAGTCTGCTCTTTTCTAAACTCGGTACTCATTCATCAAAACTTTTCCTGAATAGTAACTTATATATTATAATATATTTGCTCTTTACCTTGATGCCTTACTATAAAGCATTCCATAAAACTATAAGCTTCTACTTTTAAAAACCCACTACAAAAGTATTCCTGGGAAAAACCTAACTTGGCTTCCAATCAAGCTACCCTACAGTTGCTCTGTGGTTTCAGCATGGACTCCGTCTGAAGCTACCACTTCCAATATCAAAACTTCGCATTCTCTCCCTTAAATTTTTGTCCCAGCTCCCATCCTCTCATCCTCAGGCCAGATGTGGAGATGGTGATCTACACTGTGGTTCTGTGATGAATCCTTGGGGAATCACCAGGACCTTCCTCAAGTGGAATGCCATTGGATGCCCCACACTTGAGCATCTCCCTTCTCTCTGAGAGCCCATATTTATATGCCTAGAGTGCTTCACTCCATTCCACATCAGGTTAACACTGTCGCTGCCCAATGACACTGCTCCCAATCCAACCTTTTGAACAAAACCTTCTGGAAGATTACACACACACACACACACACATATACACTTACATTCATATCTACACATACACACAAAGATATGTATGTATCTATACATATTTATGCATATGCGCATATTTGTATATATGTTTTGTGGGTATAAATAAATGAGTTGCTATATAGTGGAAATATGTATACATATAATATACAGATATGTTTCACAGATGCACATATATGTGCTTTATCATGATGTGCCTATTCAATTGAACCACATACGAAACGGAGTCAGAGAAGAAACCCCAAAGATATAAAAATAGCAGACTTTTTAACAAAATGCAATTTATATGAATTCTATTAGAAACAAGGGACTCACATGGTCCACTTACTTGCAGAACTGTATTTGAGCTCCCTGAGGGCAACTACAATACCTGGTTTAATTAAAAATCTGTTTGTTTTTAATGCAGCTTGTAAAAGAGCTCAAAGAACTGGGTAGGGGATTTACCATGCACCAGTTAAGTTTACAGCTGCAAAGTCCATCAATATCTTGCATGAGGCACGCAGTGCCAAGAGAAGCTGCTTGCTTCAGCAAGTCCTAACTAAAAACCAGAACACATCACAATGATTTACAAACATTGATACAAAATGTCACTGAGTGCATGACACGTTTAAATATAGAACTTCATTCTCATCGATATTCTCCCCCAAGGGCTGATGCTAACTACATATGCCTGGAGAAAGAGCTCACAGGGAAATGGCAGATTTCCCAGTGTCTTTGGGTCTCTGAAAGCCACGATGAGATTTTGGGAAAACTAACAAACAAAACCACCACTTCAAAACACCAAGTGAATTCTCAAGATGAGATTTCCCATAAAAGAAAACAGGCAGCAAACTGTGGATGCATTCCCTTCTGGGGTCGAAACTTGACTTTTCACCAGGATTCCCGTGCAAACACTCCTGACTCAGGGGTGGAAGTATGGTATGGTTTGGAGAACTTGGGGACAAGAAGGGTTTGTTATCACCATGTGCAGAAGTAACTGGCCATTATGGACCATACAATACTCTAAGTCAGAAGCAAGTACGAATCTCACCTCCCCCTTCTTCTGATCCATGGGTCACGAAAATCTAAGGACTTTATCACTCCCCATAAAATGAAAACTAACTCCCTCTTACCCCATGCATATTCCCTAGGTTACACGTCTTATCTATACCACACACTTGATGATTTACCTTTTAATTACTGGATTCTGTCAAGGGTCCCTCCCAATATATCCAAATGGAATGCAAGATGATGCTCGCTCCTCACCCCCACATGGCATCTGACTCCACTCCATGCAATCCCTCAGTGCAGTATGGATGAACAGGCCAAGTTCAGGTTCACTGCCCTACAGCATCTTTATTCCTCATAGCACGTGACTGGAGAGCCAACAAGGGAACAGTGCTACCTGTGATGCTCTGCTCTTGTTAAAACTAATTGAAAGCACATGTTGTGAAAAGCTTTGCACAGGCTTACTCTCCTTACCCTTTCTGTGACAAAGGGAAAGCTTCAGCACTGAAAAAGAAGAACAAAAGGAAAATGCAGTACAAACTGCCTCTCCATGGGAGCCTTCTCTTCCAGCAAAACATTATTCATGACAGGCACAGCAATGACAGGTGAAGCCACATATGAAGCCTTGAACTTTATTGCCCCAGACAGCCTGGGCCCAACTGCATGGGTGCCTGTGGTGTGCAGGCATCTGTTGCTTCATTGGTGCTTCTTTTTTTTTTTTGCAGCGTACCTTGGGGGTGTACCAAGGCCAGCAAATAAACAGCCAGTAAACAGCAGAGAATGGAGCCGACAGCTTAACCTTGCTCCTGCCTTCAAAGCTGCCTGGCTCGTCTGTTTGCTCAGGACTCTCCTTTCACCACCATTCAATTTGAATGAGCCAGTGCAAACGCACTGTTCCTCTGCTCCCGAGAACAGGATGCATTTATGTGAAACACGAGGAGAATGCCTAATGCAGAGGCATCCTGTGCAATCTCCAGCAGCTTTTATTACACAGCTAGCTTACATTTCACCGCCTGGACCACCGCCTGCACCCACTGTGCTTCCGCAAACATTGTGACTTCATGCCAATATCCTGTCCACACACTCACATGCCTGAAACGCTGTGTGGTCTCGTGTTGAGAGAAGCACCTCCTACAAGCTCCTGGCTGCACCCAAGGACACTCCTGGTGACCCTGATGTTGAGTAAACTGGTCCTGCCCTGCTTTTTTTTTTGTCTTTCAGTCAGCAACTTTCAAGATTGGGGAAAATTGTCACCAGATGCACTATAGCTATCAGCTTTATGAGAGAAGTAATTGCTCTGTGATCCTTTAATAGAAATTGATCCAGGAAAATGCAGCTGCCATAGCTCAAATTCATCATTGATATATGGAATTAAACATAACTTTAATACAAATCCACTCTCTAAAAAGGTAACATAATAGTGTGCAGCTGCAAGGGCACTGCCAACCTCTCATCTGATTAAAATGACCTGGTACCAGCAATGAGGGAAAGCAGGTCTCCTCCCACATTTAATGTTACATTTTCCCCTTCTATGCAGTTCACAGCTGATTGACTTCTAAAGACAATACCGTCCCAGTGGTTTCCTCCCCCAAAGATCAGCGCAACTCTCGAGCACGGTCTGTGAGTTAAATCTACATGTGCTGTAAGGCACTTTGCACTCATTCATGTGTTTAGATATTTGGGGCAGAATCTGGCATGGCCTGGAAGATCCTTTCCATAATCTTCTTTCTCACACTCTAGTTTGGGCAATATGCATTTGAACGGAGCAGACAATTTGCCAACACTCTTAGTTCTGGGGAGTGAGACGGCTGAGGTGGGCAGAGACCCCAGATGGTTAGTGAGTGCCCTTGAGACTTGGGCAGATGTGTTTCTTTGGGAAATGTGCAATGTCCCCACTTGGGCCTGAGGACTGACTGCTGCTTTGCTCTACATATCAAACACATCCCCAATTATTTGGTCACAGTCCCCAGGGCGCATGCAACAGTCTGGGAAGTCGCACTAATAACGCTCACAAGAGAACGATGTGGAAGCCAAATGATGATTTAGAAATCATAATTTACTCAATTAAAAATGTGTGACAAAGGAAATGTCTTTCAAGTGACTCTAATTTTCACATCTAACACCTGAGCTTGACTCAGTTCCCCACCTGTTTCCTGGATTCAAGTATTCAGGGAATGACATTATCGTCTTGGATTTAAAGTGCAGGGAATTTGATTAAAAAAAAAGAAACAAAAATGAATCTCATGCCAAATCAAGCTTAATATTGCTGGGCAACATTGTCTCCTATGAGCTTCTCTTTGAAACTGTAGCTAATTTTTTCCCCTCATGACTAAGAAGCTCCCTGTATGTAATGGCCCGTATGTATGTGTTGAAGGTATGAGAACAGATTGCGGGTTATGTAAATCTCATCCTAGGAATCAATGAAAATAAAAAGTACAGTTAAGAGATTTCACAGATAGTTAATAAATCAACAAGATAATAAGATATAGTGGATTAGACTCCGCAGCAGACCTAAGTACACAAATTCAATTTCTAATCCTAGCGCAGGCATTTGAAGCCATTAGCTTAAGACTTGGAAGCAGGCTTGGGGACATTTCAAGAAAATGTTCCAGCCAAGCTCAGAAAGGAAGCAAGGTTTTTATGATTATGTCTGTACACAGCCTGGACAATTGGATGATGCCTTCCAGCATTTGGGGGAACATGGAAACAGCTGGTAGAAAATGGTGACTATAAATACACATCAAAAACTCCCAACAGAAGATGCTCAGGCTGGTTGAATTCATTTATCTATTCATTTATTCAAATAAACATTTCAGGAATGCCTACCCTGAGCTGTGCTTGATACTGGGCATCAGGGCACATGGGAATGAATAATGGATCTCACTGTCTTAGGATCTAGGAGGCCAGTCTACATTTCCCCCCAAAATACTTCTGCCCCATCCCAGAAAATGACAGTGCAGGATTCCACAGGACGGATTTAAGACCCATCCGAAATACCCCTCTGCTTCTAAATGGCTGACCGTATCTCCCCAAATTCCTTCAAGAGAGAGGCCAAGAAGCAGCCAAGGATGGTTGACCCTTGACATAGCAGCAGGAGCTGCAGAGCATCAGCCGTCTCCCAGGAAGAACTGCCAGCTGTGGTAGGGAGAACTTTGGGCCCCATGACCTTCACCTCCTGGTGTCATGCCTGTGGTTTTGTTACATGGCCAAAGGGACTTCACAGATGTAAGTAAGATTATTAATAAGCTGACTTTAAGAAGGCAAGACTATCTTGGATTATCTGGGTGGGCCCAGTGTAATCATACCAGCCCTTAAAAGCTGAAGGGGGAGGTAGAGAGATTCGAAGCACAAGAAAGATTCAACGTGCCACTTTTGCTTTGAAGATAAAAGGGGACACACATCTCAAGGAAATGGGCCTCTCAGTCATACAGTTGCAAGGAACCAAATTCTACCTACGGCTTGTGGGCTTGGAAGAGGACCCTGTCTCAAGGAGCTGAGAACCATAGCCCTGGCTGATACCTTGATTGTAGCCCAGTGAAACCTTAAGCAGAGAATCCAGTTATTCTGTGTTGGACTTCTGACGTACAGAAACCATGAGATTTCTGGGTTTTGACTGAAGTAACTAAGTTTGTGGTAATCTGTGATAACGATTATCTGTTATCCCTATGCCTAAGGCTGGGGGCAGGGGTCAATCATCTACAGACCAACCATCCTATTTGCAGACTGACCCCATTCACCTGGCTGGTCCATGGAGTGATAGGAACAGTCAAGGACAACCCCTACCATTGCCGCAGATGACATCAGGTGAAATTCAGGGACAGCTAAGTCAGGGCAGAAGTTTTCAATTCTGTTATCTTAGTAGAATGAGGTCCAATTGCTTCTGCAACTCCATGCAGCTGGTAATCGTAGGCTGCAGGAGCGGCCAGCTGGCTTGTGCCATGCAAATACCCAAGCCTTCACATGGTCTTCTCTTCCTCCTTTGAGTTCCATTTGGTGGGCTTCATTTTCTGTCCCCATAAAAGGAACACATTCCAAAATGGTGCACAAAGAAAATACTGAGTTTCCCAATGGCCAACACTTCATATTTAATTGGATCATTTTTACAATAAGGAGGATTCTTCACACACACACACACACACACACACACACACACACACACACACACCCCTCAAATTCTAAAAATAGCAGGAGACCATGGAGTTTAGGCTTTGGGTCACTGATGGAATGATTTGTCCCTGTGGCTAATTCGCTTTGTTTAGTTGGGAGATATTATTCTATTGTCAGCTTGATACTGGTTCCTTTTAACTGTGAGTGGGCTTAACACAAAAGGTGTTCTCAGGGCCAATTTAAACCAGTAGGTAGAAATTGTTACATATCTGAATCAAAACAGAGAGGAAAAATTTATGCTACTTGCTTTGATAAACTCCTACCATTTATTATCTGGGACTGAGGTTTTAAAAAGCAAACACTTGGCAGAGTTTAAGCAATCAGCATCTGATTATTACTTAATGACCGAATTCTCCTAAAGGCTCCATAATAATTAAAACACAAAGAAGGAAACAAAGTGTCATATGAGAGTGTGAATTTGAAACCACCCAGGTTAAAGCTGGTGAAATGTGATATTTTCTTTGCCAAATGAATTATTTCCTTTCCACTGAGCAGTCAGTTTGAACTCCAATAATTCAGCAGCACACAGCAGTGGACGTGTCAGCCTGTCTCGGGACAACAGCAAGCAATGCACATCGTGATTATGCATTTGACTTTGCAAATCCAGGGCTAACCTATGTCAGGCCTTTACATTTTGTACCTGGGGAGGACCGAACTAGAATGAAATCGTCCTGTAAGCATAGACTTACCTGATGCAGCAGCAAGAAGAGTTCACGCAACAGGGCTCTTTTGCAGAGTTCTAAAGGAATTCTCTGCTACATCCTGGCATCGTGAGACCTGGGTCAGGCCAGGGCTTCCCTGCCTCTTCTGAGGATCAGTCCCGGGGGAATGGCCGGGCCCTGTGCTACTGCAGTACTGGTGCTGCATTTAATCAGACACGAGTCTTTCTATGATTCAGAACTCTGTCTTCTTCTGAGGAAGTCCTCGAACCCAGTTCAAACGGAGGCCAGCTCCATCAGCATGTGATAAAAAAGGAAAAGGCCATGTCACCTTCTTAGGAGCTATCTAGGAATCATATTAACCAAATTCAGGGCCAAGTAACAGAACCTGGAGCAAAAAGCAATGGTCTGGCCCAGACACACACAGCTGTGAAAAGCCGCCATGCCTGGTCTTCGCAGCTTTATCAACACACATTCGGCTACTCTGGAAGGCAGGGTGAATGCTGATGGCTGGGGCAGTAGCACCTAGATGGGGCCCATGTCACTGTGCTTCAGCCAAGGCTTCAGAGGGTCCGTGAACTTAGGCAGGGTTGGGGTGGCCTCTCATCTCAAGTGGCACATTGGAATCACCTGGGCAGCTTCCAAATACTGACACCTGGATCCACACCAGATCTTTTGAGGAAACTGCCCTTGAGTGTGGCCTGGGTCCACTTGGAGAAGCTCCCCAGGTGATGCTAATGGGCAGCCAAGGCGGAGAAGCACCAGAGCAGGTTTGCCAGGGCACTGGCAGCTTCCCGAGTTAGCAAATGTCAAACACCTGGAGGCTGCATGTGCTTGAAATTAATCTGACCATAGAGACAGGTAATTCAAACCACACCAAATCAAGAAAGTCTCATCCAAGCTTGCTCTGGATCCACACAAGAGACACTGAGTGGGCTCTTCACAAAGGGGTGAGGCTGGTTTCCTGGAAGCATCTCAGTATTTATCAAATGCTACCATTCAACATTATTACTATTTAGGATTATCCGATAAAATGGGAATGCCTCATTGAATTTGAATTTTGGAAAAGCAAGAAATAATTTGTTATTGTAAGTATGTTCTAAGTATTGTATGGGATATTTATGTTAGGATAAGTAGGTCTCAAATATTGCATGGGATAATGATATTTTTTTGTGTATGTCCCAATTTTTGCATAGTATGTTAATTTTTTTAGTGTTATACATCCCAAATATTGCATGGGATAATATTTTTTAATTAATAATGGTATTTTTAGTGTAAGTATGTCCCAAATTTTGCATAGTATGTTAACTTTTTTAATGTTATATGTCCTTAATATCACATGGGATAATATTTTTATTATAAGTATGTCCCAAATATTGCATGGAACATAGTTTAAAACACCATTGGTTGTTCATCTGAACTCCAAATTAAACTATGCTTCCTATATTTTTATTTGCTGTATCTGGCAACCCTATTCCTATTTATTCTTCACTATCATAACAACCATATTTATTGAACTCATGTGCCACCCACTGTGCTAAGCATTAGAGTTCCCTAGCACATTTTATCCTCCGAGTAGCTACCTTTTTCCAGATCTGAGGACTGAGCTGGGAAGAGGCCTCAGCTCTACTGCTTCTCTCTGGGTAAACTGTGGCGACAAACCTCAGCACCGTGTGCCAGTGGGACCACTTTCTATGGGCCATTTCTGCAAATGCTTTAGCATCATTTGTATCCTCCCAATACGTGGATGTAGCCTTATCCACGTATTGGGAGGCTTCTTATGGATACAATGAGAATTAAGTCCATAAAGCACAAAACCCAGTGCCTGGCCCATAATAAAGGCTTCTTAAATGGCAGCAATCATTAGCATCATGGCTTTCTAGAAAGTTGACTTCAAGGAGGTCTTCAAAATACTTATATGAAAATGAAACCCAAAGAAATACTTACATAGGAATTTCAGGCCCAGTTCTTTAAGCCCTAATGAGTTTAGAAAATAATCATTAATTAGGGACATTTCTCCCAAACTTCCTACGCTTTTATTTTTCTTCTCTTCTTATCATTCTTCTGGTATTTCCTGATGTGCTGGTTTGAAGCTGTTCTGTACCCCCAGAGAAGCCTGTGTTCTTTTAATCAATCCCTGTGGGTGCTGAGCTATTATGGGTGGGACCTTTTGCTAAGGTTCTTTCCATGGAGATGTGACTCACCCAATTCAAGGTGGGTCTTAATCCTTTACAGGAGTCCTTTGTGAGAGGATAAAAGACTGTAAAAGCCCAGAGAGCTTAGACAGAAAACACCCTGGGAGAAGTTAAGAGAAAGACATGCCCAGAGACATTCTGAAGAGAAGAACCAGAAGACATTGCCATGTGCCTTCCCACATGACAGAGGAACCTCCGATGCCAGCAGCCTTTCCTCAGAGGAGGTATCTTCCTCTTGAAGCCTGAATTTGGACATTTTCATGTCCTTAGGACTGTTAACTTGTAACCTAATAAATTTCCATTGAAAAAGCCAACCCACCCATTTCTGGTTTATTGCATTCCAGCAGCTTTAGCAAACTGAAACACCCGATTTCCTAATTCAACTTGCCACTCAAGCACTGGCCCACCGTAATTCTCAGACCTCTTGGTGGCACAGGTGTGGGCAGGAGATAGTCTTCAGGTGACAGTGAATATCAGTAGATATTCTTCAGCTAACCCCTTATTGTGCTATTTTGGAAAATATATATGTTATTGGGATGACTGTAACTAAGAAATACAGATACTATGAAACCATTAAAATCTGTATGAAAATCCAAAATTCAAGTGAAGAAGTGGGTGAGATCATTTTACAAGAAAACCTAATGAGAGCTACGGCAACACAATGTAACACCTCACTACAGGCTTCCCAGTAGGCAAGTCAAAAAGGGAAAAACCCTCTACTACTCACTCCCCTGACAACAGGAGGCACGTTTTATCAAGAGAGAGAAATTTCCCCTGGCACTAAGAGTAATGCGTAGCCTAGTGCTGTCATGTCGAAGGCACTGAGGACAACATGGTAGACTGGGGTCTATTTTCATATTTTACTGAAGATACAGAGACCTTCTGGGTTCCAAAATGTCCTTAAGGATAAAGCCCCTGTACAAAGCAATTGAGAAGCAAACATTTAAAATACACTTAGAGCGGGCACGGTGGCTAAGTGGCAGAGGTCTCGCCTGCCATACCAGAGACCCAGGTTGTTTGATTTCTGGTACCTGCCCATGCAAAAAAAAATATATATATATATATATATATATATATATATATATATATATATATATATATATATATGGTTAACAAGGTTTGGGTTCCAGCAATTTTAGAAAAGGCTAAGCCACAACTCGAAGAAAGGTCCACTGGAAACTTTCCTTATTCTCATCTAATACCTTCTTCAGAACAACTGTCACTTTCTATAAGCATTTTCCCAAAGCCCTGCCTTTTGCATGTGAGCAGATTTTCATAGCACATGGGATGACATCTCGGAGAGACGCTGCCCTGGGGCTCCCTGCAGCTCCCGGCAGCACTGTCTGCACAGGGTTCCATGGCCCACAGCAAGGTCTCCTGACTCCACGTGGCCAAGCTGAAGGACACAGGGGCGCTGCAGTTCCATGAGAGTCCCGATGTGAGCCTCCTGCTCACAACTCTCAACCTATTCCTTTTTTGCTTTTTTGTTGCTTTTCCACTTTGGAACCTCTGAATGAAGCCACCAGTTTGAAGCAAATTCCCTGTTGACAGACTTTTTTAGATTATGTTAGCTATCGAAGAGCATGGTTTCTAAAATTTTTAATTTAGGAAAATTACAAGGAATGAAAAGGCATTTTTCTGATTCTAGAAAACTTTCACAGGCAAAAGTTCAGGCCAATCAAAAATAGAACCATTAAGAGGAGGCAAAAATATTTATATATATATATTTATAGACAATATAAGTATGTAACACATATTATACCATACATATAAAATTTATATTACACATATTTATATATAATAGAAGAGGAAAATCAGTCCTCTGATGATTTAATCTACTAACTATCATTAAGTCCAAACTCTTTAGCACAGGGGCAAAGCCTGTCTGAGTCTGCCTCAACTCACTTACTGATCCAATCATGCCATACAATTTCTCTTTACCCACCACGCATTTTATACTTCTGGATTCTTCTTTATAAATGCTGTTTCTACTGACTATGAGACCCTCGGTATTTCTCTCCAGTGCCTGAACTCCTACTTTTCTTTCGAGACCCTGATTAAACACCACCTCCTCCATGAAGCCTCCTCGGAACCCCCAGGCATGAGCATTAGCCGTCATGGCTTTTTTTGCACAGAACTCTGACACTTATCACATTGCATCATTACATGTTTGAACCTGATTCCCATTCTAGACTGTCTGACTCCCATTTGCACCTACCTATTTTAGGTCTTTAGTGTTGAGCATAATATTGTGAATCCTTGCAAGACTCTGGGCCTGCTTCTTGCCCAAACTTTGCCCCAGAGACTTGTGCAAACCTAAGTGTGGACTTCCCTAATGCTGGGCCGTGTCCCTGGGCCGACCCCTGAGTCCAACCTAAGCTCTTAGCGAAGATGAGGCAATC
>PVIY010050482.1:0-16184 GCA_004026745.1 Myrmecophaga tridactyla
TGCACTTTTATGAACTTAAAAAATACAATTCTATAATGTGTTTTTAAAAATCTACTGAATTGGATTCAAAAGGGTCTTATAAATTGATTAAGAAGATAAAATTGTGAAAGCTAATTTTCAAGAATAATATCAGAGGAAATAAAAATCTTCTAGGTGAATTTCAAGAAAGGGATTATAAAATGAGTAGATGGTTTAGAAAGCACAGCCAAAAATGAAGTTCTGTTTCTTTTTCTTTTCTTTTCTTTTCTTTTTTAATCTATATAGGTCTCTGTTTAGCTAGAACAGCCATTAAAATCAGGTATCAAATTAATAGAACCAAACTGTTGAACCGCTGTCATGACCTTTTAAACCAACATTTTAAAAAATATAAATATACTATGTTCAGTCACATTGCTCTCATAAAAAAGATTAACATGAATAACATTCGAAAATGAGAACAATTTTTATAGTTAACAAATGAAATGACCATTAAAACATCTTCATTCTTGGTATTTTATATTTTTGTGTATGTTTTACAAAGCAACAAAAATCAATGCAAAAGTAAATTTTTAAAAGCATACTTTTGAGTGGATGTTCAAGTATTATTTAAAGAGACAGAAGGTATACCTACTAGAGTTTGCAGACTGCTCTTCTTTCCCTTGGACATTCCTGGGTTTACTCAGTGGGAACTTGATGGGATCCAAACAAGAGTTTGCTCAATGCCTGTGGATCATTCTCTGCTCATCAGAACTTGAATTTGAGGAGCTGTCAAGGTGCTCTCCATGCTGCCATGAGCACGGGCCCTGAGAATGGCTTATTCACCATCAATGGAGGTTTGTCCTGGAGAGTCCCATCCAGACCAAATCACACAGAAAAATTTTAAACCAAAAACATATCTATGAAATTTTGTTTCAATCTGTTAAGCAGCCTCTATGCCAAACGAACTGGCCACGGTATGTGAATTCTCACTGTTATATAAGACTATATCTGTAAATTTTTTAAGCTAATTTTTTATCAAATATTCTTGATGAATCAGGACCACCACCTAGTTAAATGATGCACCAACCCAGTGAAATATGAGAAATCTATGAAAAGATGTTTTGTTATTTGCTTACGTCAGGTTAGAAAAAGTAAAGATTATATTGCTGCTTATTAATAGATTTTTCCTAGGAAAAGAAAACATCTCTTACATACCTCTGCAATTAGAGGCTAAGAAAGTCTCAATGTTTATCATATCTGCAAATTCCTCACTCTCATGATAAGGGTGTTTAACTCTGTCTTTCCCATGCCTATGCAGATGTTCTCTGAGGTGATACAGCTTGAGTGCAAGTGAAAGGAAAGAAAATATTAAAGCATATACAGATGGAGAGTTCTAGGATACACATTTTTATTATTTAATAAGTATGCTATATTGTTCTTAATGAAAGCGTTTCATGATTCTTCCTTGAGTTCTAAAATCTCAACCAAAAACTAACAGCTAAAGGAAAAGTTTACAATATTTTAATCTGAGGCAATTATTTGTAAAACGCTAAGCATAGATGTAAGAGGTTTGTAAAAACTTCAGTGGAATTAGACAAACAAATTAGTTATTTTAGTGAGCACCTAAAATAAGATAAATGATTCCCAATCTTGTATTAATCAACACAGTTAAATATTTTATTTCCACTTGAATATTTTCATTGGGGTCTGATTGACTTGATCACATTTACTTAGCCTGTGGAATGTCTTCACTGAGAGACAGTTTCCAATCAGGTTTGTAGCAGACCCTTCCCTAGAGTTGAACCCCAAAGAGTTGTGCTCTTCAATAGTCCCCTTCTCTTGAGTGCAGGCAGAGCCTGTGACATGATTCTAACTGATAGAATACAGCAAAGGAGAAATGGTTTTGTAGATGTAATTAAGCTTCTTAATCTTCATTGATACTGAGTTAAATTAAAGGGGTATTTGGTCCTGACCTTATCAGAGAAGCCCTTCAAAAGAGAGTCCTGGTCTTTCTGGAAATTACAGTGATTTCCGCCTTGCCACATAGGTGGATGACCTGAGAGAAGGTCATGTAGCAGGAGCTGGGAACTACTCCACGCTCACAGCCAGCAAGAAAGCAGGGATCTTAGTCTTACAATCACAGGGAACTGAATTCTGCCAACAAATACAGGAACTTTCCAGGGGAACCCAACTCCAGAAAGGCATGTCATCCAGTTGGTACTTAGACTCCAGCCTTCTGAGAAGAGGACCCAGGCAAGCCACACCTGCACTCCCAACTCTCAGAAACAGTGAGATAACAAATGTAGGTTTTCCTAAGCCACCACCTTTGTGGCAATTTGCTATGCAGTAATAGAAATATAATACAATGTCAGCTTTTCCTCCATAAATTATTTTCTATTTCCCTCATACCTTCCTCCCTACATTCCAAAGGATGAAGCTTCCAGCCTCCCTGCCCTACAGGTAGACAGTTCTGGGTGTCGACTCTACCCCCTTGGGAGGTCCTCGAAGATTTCTCCCAGCTTTGCCTACAACAGCACCATCATAACACTGACTGGCATTGGGTATTCTCAATTTTTTTGTACTTTTATATTGTCTTCCTGTGGACCTCTTCTGAATAAATTGCTTGCACTTATCTTCTCACAGTCCCTCTTTTGGGAACGTTTACCCCCCCCCCCCAACAAATAAAAGATTGTCAGTATTAGAAGTGGCACTAGGAAATAGACCCACAGAATGGGATTCTGAAATTGACTCAGGACTGAGATAATCTCACCTGTTATAATGTGTATGTGGGATTGTGAAAATCCTCTGTAATGCTATAGCATCACAAGTGTGGTAATGTGTATAAGGTATGGGTGTAGGATCACATTGAAGGATTACTGATCTGCTAAGGTGACTGAAAACAAGACTAGAAAAGGAATGAGTGCCTGAGACTTAGCATGGGGAGATAGATGGATCTGCTCAACTACATTCAACTCCAGGTTTCTGAACAGTCTTGACTATCAAAAGCCATTGTCTGGACACCATGCAAATAAATGAGTTTGATGCTTTGTAAGTTGACACTTGTCTTCTTCAAAATAAGTTCCCCTCTGAGTCAAGTCTTACCATAACCTAAGTGGGAAAATTTAGTCACTGCTATGGGAGGAAATTGCTTCCTCACAGGAATAATTTCAGGGCCCTGAATAAAATTTACTTGGAGAAATCATGGTAACACACATAGAAGTGGATATTTGACATGGGGCAGTAGGGTAAGAACAAGATTGGATAGGAGGGAAATTACCAGCACAGGAAAATTTTCCCATGTGCAAGGATCGAAGGTCTTGCATAAACATTTGGATCCAATCCTAATCTGCCATTGTCATGTCTCTGAAGTTCAAATGAGGTGAAGATGCTGTAATTGCCTAGACTAATATTGAGGAAGAGATTTGAAGGTCTATGAAGGTGGCAATGTTAAAATTAATTTATGGCATGTGGTCTGAGTCCACTGCCTACGTTCCCAGGGACGTCCTGAAGGATACTTCCTTCTCTAAGTCAACGGAGAAAGTGCTACTGGGGGAAGTATTAGCAATTTTTTGAAAATCATTTGTGTTTGTTCTCTAAAGGCCAGGATTTGGAGTAGGAGACACAGTCATTGGAATCGGATCCCTAACTGTCTATAGAGGTGTTGCAATGATCAAATATATAAAGCAAGATGGTGGAACGAACTTGATTGTAAGAAGGAAGGTGAAGTAATTATTGTAATGGGCAGTAATTAGATATTGTGACACTTGGAAATCTGTGGTAATAGAATCTGGGATTCCTAGAGGCAAGATAGATATTCAGAATACTAGGATACAGTTTGGTTTGTATAACCACAAAATAAAACCAAGAACAGGTGGCAGAGAGGCCATGTTGCTGCCTCAATGGAAATTGCTTTCTGAACCAATTTTGATATCTTAGCCATTTCTCAGATGCTGAGCCCACAGGAAAGGGAAAGGGTCCTTTGATGGAGGACTCCAAAATGCCATTGTAAGTGTATATAATATTTTCCCAATCATCATCTGAAGAGTCTAGCAGTTATTTACCCAAAGATTTTTATACTAGAAAGTAGGGATGCCCAGAATACCCATATTTTTTAGGGCTATTGGATATAGGTTCTGATGTCATAATCAGAGAGATGAAGGAGTAAAAAAAAAGAAAAAAATCCATTAGATTTTACTTAAAAAGAATGAAAAGATTTTTTTTTTTATGTAATCTAGGGTTGATATGTTGAAATGAGCCTTCCTGGACAGCACTGATAAAGATATAGATCTGAGGGCACTGTTAGTATAATAACATTTTACATTACTTTTGACCAGGATTTAGATTCTTAAGAATTCATTCTGTATAAATCAAATTGCACAAATATGCAAAGACACAATATAAAAATATTTACCCTAGCAATTTTCTTTAAAATCTTTTTCCTGTATTTTAGAAAACAATACAGAGATACAATAAAGCACACACAATTATTACTAGCTTACACGATTAGTATAAGGCAAAGACACTTGTAATGCCATCAAGGAAGAGAAAGAGAACTTTGTTAGCCACTGTGGAAGTCTGTCCTTGTGGGCACAGCCTAATACCAAACCCTTCCCTCCTTCCAAAATTAACCATTATCCTGACTTTTGCAGTAAGCACTTCATGCAAATGTTCCTGGGTTTATTATACATATGTATCCACATACATGGTAGATCAGTTATGCTTTTTTTAAAACAAACTTGGAACGTTCTTTAAATCTCTTCTAATCTGCAGGTCCCCCCTCTCTGTGCTTCTTTTCCTTATAATTTATATTATATTTACCATTGTTTCCTGAGGGCTTGTTAGTTTTCTTAAATGTCCTCAGGCCCACATCACCATTTCTCTGCAAATAATGGTAATGCATATATTTTGTTAATGATAATACTGATATTGGTAAGTGGAATTGGTTATATGTAGATGATAATAAGGTTATGAATATCAATTATTTAGGAGTATTGGTCACATATATTAATGGAGTATTATTAGAGTATACTCATACCAGTCAAATTAATTTTATGCATTTTTCTATCATTAAGAATAAATTATCTACTATTTCTGTTCTGTTTCTCAGCTTTAAAATTAGCATACGTCTTTCATATATTTTTGTATAAATAAAGACTGCTTACATTGTTACAAAAACACTGAGGTCAGAGCAGAATGATCCCAAAGGTATTAAAAAGAAATAAACATTTCTGTTACATATTTTTGTTGCATCCTTATGTGACCTGCTGATTACTTACCACAGAATAAATTAGTCAATGAGCCAAAAATGTGATTGCTAAAAATGGTTAGATATAATTTCTCAGTTATTTTCTGTCCTTTCTAGTTCTAAATAAATATAACCCAATTTTAAACCCCAACAATTATTTCCAGTGTTCAGTATCTTAGTGAGTTAAAATCTTTAGGATCTCAGAATTTTGATTCTTAAATGTTAAAAATTTAGGATTAGAGGTACATTTTCCTGTTAAAGTTTAATGAAACTTTATATTTCAAATGTTAATGAAATTATTAGTAGATTTTGCACTCTATACAAGACATATATCATTTCAAATACACTTAATTTAAAACTATTGAGCAATAACCCAAAATACATTGTTGCAAATATAGAGATTAAAAAATAGCAATATCTAGGATTTAGTGAGTACCTACTAAATTCAGAGCGAGGTGTTAGTTTTAAATACATTAACTCCAAATCTACAATAAAACTACATTTTAGATTTCATTATCCATTTAATTTAAATGCGAAAACTGAGGTTCAGCATAGTTAAATAACCTGCCCAAGACGCACAGCTAATAGATGTGAGAACAAGGTTTCAAAACCGTGTCTGTCAGTATGAAAAACACTATTAATTTTTTATGCTGCTGACCTTCACACTTTAATTGATACATACCATATTTATATTCATTCAAGTACATTTTTTCTTTTTCATTGTATTTTATGAGATAATTGTAGATTCACACGCAGACATAAGAAATAACACAGAGAGATTCCTGAACCCTTTACCTAAATTTTCCTACAGATGATATTTTGCAAAAATATAGTATAAACAACCAGAATATTGGCATGAATAAAGTCTACTAATCTTATAGTAGACTTTACTTTATAGTCTTACTTTATAGCTGTGTGTGTGCATTTGGTGCCACACACTTTGACCACCTGCGTAGGTTCATGAACCCACCACCAGAGTGAAGTTACTGAGCAGTTCCACCCTAAGGACCCCTTGAGTGACCCTTTCATACCCACACTCAATTCCCTCCTGCAGCCCCCACCGCCCCCACCCTAAACTCTGGCAACCATTAATGTGTTCTCCATCTCTCTAATGTTGTCACTTTAATAATGGGGACTTACAGTATGTTACCTCTTGAAATCATTCTTTATTACTCAGCATAACACGCTGAGACCCATCCAAATTGCCATATGTATCAATAGTTCATTTCTTTTTATTGCTGAGCAGTATTTTATGGTACGGCTGAACCAAAGCCTGTTACCCTTTCACCTGTAGAAGAGCATCTGGGCTTGTTTCCAGTTTGGGGCTATTGCAAAAAAAATATTTGCATACAGGTTTTTGCATGAAAATAATTTCATTTCTCTGAGATAAACGTTCAAGAGTGCAATTGCTTGAACATAAGTGCACATCTTCTTTTATAAGAAATTATCAAACTATTTCCAGAGTGGCTGTACCTTTTTAGATTTTCATATTCTTATCAGCAATGTATGAATGATCAAGTTTCTCCTCATCTTCACCAGCATTTGTTATCATCTATGCTTTTTAAAATATTTGCCATGCTGATGGATATATAGTGATATCCCATGAGGGTTTCCATCTGCATTTCCCTGTGGCGATTATGTTGAAGTTTTTTGGGCATTTATTTGCCATCTATTGCTCCTCTTCAGTGAAATGTCTGTCCTTTCACTATTTTCTTCTTGCTTCTCTGTATTTTTTTACTGTCGAGTTTTGGGCTCTTTAAAAGTTGTGGACACAGGTCCTTTGTCATCTAAATGGTCTGAAATATTTTCTCCCAGTCTCTAGCTGTCTTGGTCTATTCTTATGGTCTTTCACAGAGCAAAAGATATTTTTATATTTTTAAAATTTTAGTGAGTTTCAGTTTACCAAGTTTCCCTCTAATAGATCAAGCTTTTTAGTGTTAAGTCTAAGAACTCTTTTCATAGCTGTAGAGCCTGAAGCTTTGAATCTATGGCATATTTTAAATTAAATCTTTAAAAGGTGTGAAGTGTAATTTGATACTTGTTTTCTCTGCATGTGGATATCCAATTGCTCCAACATCTTTTGTTGAAAAGGCTATCTGTCCTCCATCGAATCACTTTTCACCTTTATTAAAAATCATTTTGGATTGTTTGTGTGGGTCTATTTCTGGGGCCCTACCTGTTTTTGGTTTATAAATCCACCCCTCTGCAAAAACAAGTCTTGATGACTGTAGCAATAAAATAAGTCTTGAAACTGATGGATTGATGCCTCCCACTTATTTCTCTTTTTCAAAATTGGTAGTGTGCATATTTTGAGGAAGTGATCAATTTTGTCTAATATGTCAAATTTATGTCTGTAGAGTCCTCATGTAATATTTCATTATTATCCTTTTCATATATGCAGCATCTATAGTGAGAGCTCCTGTCTATTCCTGATATTGGTAATTTGTGTGTTCTCTCTATTTTCATTGTCAGTTTTATTTGAGTGTTGATAATTTTATTGGTCTTTTCGAAGAACCAGCTCTTATGGTATTGATATTCTCTATTTTTCTGTTTTCACCTTCAATGGATTCTGGTATTCTTTCAAAGATAATTTGCTTTTTTCTACCCAAATGTCTTAAAGCTAATAATTAGGTTACACATTTGAAACTTATCTTCTTTCCAATGTGTGCATTCAGTGCAATGAATTTCCCTTTTAGTCCTTCTTTAGCTGTATACCATAAATTTTGATATGTTGAATATACGCTGTTTTTCAGTTCATTTTCTTCATTTTTTTCTTTTGAGACCCCCTCCCATGCCGATTTTAGAAGTATGTTCTTCGCGTCCAAGTGTTTGGATCTTTATTTTTTATTGATCTCTCGTTTGAATATATCGTGTTTCATTAAACATGTTTTTTTTGTACATTTATGGAGGTTGGTTTTATGGCCCAGTGTATGGACTGTTTTGTAATATTTCCCATTGGGACTCCAAAAAATGTGAGTTCTTCAGTTTGGAATGTCCTATAATGCTAATTTTAGATCTTGTTGGTTCATGATGTTGTTGAGTTTTTATATATTCTTGCTTACTTTTTTGTACAGTTATTATACATATATTGTTGAGAGTGGGGTATTGACGTCTCCAACTATAATTTAGATTTGTCTATTTCTCCTTTTACTTCTGTCTTCTTTGTGGATTGAATATTTTACATTATATAATAACACTCTCTGTCCTAGATAATTTTCTTTGCTCTGAAGTCTACTTCATCTAATATTAATACATCCACTCCTACTTTCCTTTGATTAATATTTGCATGATATATATATTTTTCATCATTTTATGTTCAACCTGCTCATATCGTTATATTTGAAATGAGTTTCCTGTAGGCAGCATATAATTGGGTCAATTTTAATCTATTCTTCCGATCTCTGTCCTTTAATTGGTGTACATAGACACTTAAATTTAAGATAATTATTGATAAGTTAGGTCTTACAATGGAGACAGTGAGAGGCAACACTTACTGAGTGCCAGAAAAGCTACTGCAAGAATATCTGAATGGACATTTGGGGGCCCCACTGACATCTCAGGGGGTAATCCCCTAAGGAAATGTTTTCCAACTTGAAATTCTCTGTCACCAGCCTGGTGATGGGATTAGAGTGACTCATTACAGCCAAGCAAAGGTAGACACCTGCATTCTCCACTCAACCTTTGCTGGTATCGGCGATGGTGGGTCAGTTTTTCTGTAGTGTTTTGTGGAATAAAGCATTATTTGCTAAAAGTTTTATGTATTGCTAGAATGCCACTCTCCTGGTCCTGTGGCAAGAGAGCTCAAACTTTCCTTAGGACATTCTCTGTATCCATTGACATTCCCACATTGCAGTTTCTCTGTCACTCAGTCTGGGATATAGGAAATGAAAAGAAAGTCCAAGGAACACGCCACTCTGTCATTCTTCCAGTCCTGAAGTCCCTAGCTTATCTGCCTTCCTGTCTCTAACTTTCAGAGTCTTCTTATGTTTGCTTTATATACAATGTCAGGGTTTTTAATTCTACTTAGTGGAATAGAGAAAAGAGCTTCTAATCTATCTTCCTGAAGGCAGAAGTCCAATCTTTCTTTTCAAAGAAGAAAAGGAACAAAATAAGAACATTCCAAAAATCAGAGGAGATCTTTCAAAATAAAAAAAGGAACCCATTTTCTGCCTTAGGAAGGAGCCATTTAATGCCCTGACTTTTCCCTTTTCCTTTCCCTACCCAATCGTGCTCTCTCTCTAGTATATGTCTCACCAAGATGTTTCCATTGAAACAAATCATAAAAGTTGTTTGATTTCTTACTTATCCTTTTTTCAGCTTTACTGAGTTCAATTGAAGGCAATAAATTACATATAAAAAGTGTTCTTATGAATTTTGATTTACTTGTATACCTATGAAACCATCACCCAAGCAAGCCAGGGAATGTATCCATCAACCTAAACATCACTTGTATTCCCTTTGTGGCCAGCAGCCACTGACCTGCTTTCTATCACTACATATTTGCATGCATATTCTATAATCTTACATAAATGTAACCTCATATATTTGTCTGCATATTCTATAATCTTACATAAATGTAACCAAACAGTTTGCACTATTTTTCATATCCTATAATCTTACATAAATATAACCGCACAGTTTGCATTATTTTTCAATCTGTCCTCTTTTTTCAGCATAATTATTTTCATGTGCAGCTTTGTTATTGTGTATATTAATAGTTTATTCTTTTTATTGGAGAGCATTATTACATTGTATAAATATACCACAATTTCATTATTCTTTCATCTATTGATGGACATTTGTTTTGTTTCTGTATTTTGCTTATTACAAATAAAGCTACTATGAACATTATTTTTTTGCTACTATGAACATTTAATAAATGTGAAAATAAAATAAAAATTTTAATTAAATTTTTGCATAGACATATGCAAAAATTCTTGGGGAAATTAATAGGCTTGGAGTGACTTGGTCATATTGGACATCATGCAAAACTTAAAAAGAAACTCTTAAAATCTTTTCCAAAGCAATTGTACTATTTCACATTCCTTTCACCAGTGTGAGTATGTGAGGTTCCATTTGTCCCACCTGCACAACACTTGACATGGAAGCATTTTTAATTTTAACCATTCTAAAGGGTGTGTACTGGTGTGTCATTGTGATGTGAATTTGCTTTTCCATGATGACTTTACGATGTTGAGCATCTTTTCAAGTACTTATGTGTCGTTCATGTATCTTTTTTGTGAAAGTTTCTGTTCAAATCTTTCGAATATTATTTTCTTATTAACACTGAGTTGCAGGAATTCCATTTATTTTGCAGATGCTAGTTCTTTGCCAAGTCCATGTTCTACAAAATTTTCAGTCTGCAGATTGAATTTTTATTATTAAAATAATGATTTTTGAAGATTGAAAAGTATTTAATTTCGATGGAGTCTAATTTTTTTTCTTGCATGGATTGTGCTTTTGTTCATCATATCTAAGACATCTTTGACTAACCAAAAGATACTAAAATATTATGTATTACTTTCTTATGGAAATTTCATGCTTTTCATTTTACATTCTATTTTATAATATAAAGTAAGTCAATTTTGTTTATGGTAGGACAATGTCTTAAGGTTCACTGTTTTTTGCCTGGGGACATTCAATAACTTCAGGAATATTTATTGAAATATATATTTTGCTCAATTGCTTGACTTTGCACTTTTGTTACATATCAGTTGACCTTATGTATGCAGGTTTATTTTGGGGCTTGATAATGTTCCATTGACCTATTTATTTATTCTATGACAATGGGCCATTATCTTGCTTACTATAGCTCTAAAATAAGTATTAAAACTGTGGATTTAAATGTAGAGTGTGAAACTATAAAACAATTCACAAAAAAATTAGTTAAAATATTTTAAAGCCATTAAAAATAACAGGAGATAATAACCCTGCCATGTCAATACATTTGCAAATTTAGTTAAAATTGAAAAATTCCTAGAAAAACACTTCAATGTATGTGAGCCAAGGTAATATAGGAGATATTTATTTAACAGCAACATTTATTTTAAAAACTAGCAAGAAAATATAAAACAGACTTCCTCAAAGTGAAATCCAAAAACTCCTTAATGAAAGCTTCAGACTTATGCAAGTTCACAAGAAAATTTTATATAAATTTTTATGCAAAAACATACAAATAGAAATATAAAAATGTCAATAGAACAGAAAAAATAGGGGCTACTTGTTAACTCATTTTATGATATTAGGATAACCATGTAATCAAAATTTGATAAGAAATTTAAAGCAAGAAAAATTTCAGAGGAACCCCTCTCGTGAACATAGATGCAAACTTTCCAAACAAAATGTTAACCAAACAAATCCAGCAATATTAAAAGAATATTACAACCAGATTGAATTTATCCCAGGAGCTGAAGACTGCTTTAATATGCAAAAATTGATCAAGGTATGCAATTCATAGCATTAGTGAATAAAAACTAATTGCAAAATATTCACAATAATAATTCAATTAAGTTCAATATAAATTCATGATAATAATTCTTAGCCAACTAGGTACAGAAAGGAACATGCTTTTTTAAAGTTTTTAAATTGTATTATATAAAATATAACAAAGCACAGAAAGAAAGAAAGAAAGAAGCAAAAGTTTTCAAAGCACTCTTCAACAAGTAGTTACAGGACAGATTCCAGCTTTTGTCATGGGTTACCATACCATCCTCTCAGATTCTTCCTTCTAGCTGCTCCAGAATATAGGATGCGAGAAGGAATAAAATTTTTTATATCATCACAATCAACTTCTTTTTTCTTTTTTTGTGAAAAATAACAGATATACTAAAAAGCAATAAAATTTCAAAGCACAGCACAGCAATTTGTTGTTGATTTCAGAGTTTGGTATGGCTGACATTTCCACAATTTTAAGTTTTTACTTCCAGCTACTCTAAGATACTGGAGACTAACAGAAATATCAATTTAATGATTCAGCAATCATATTCATTTGTTAAACCCTACCTTCTCTGTATAACTTCACCATCACCTTTGGTCTTTCTAGTCCACTCTTTGGGAGTATTTGGGTTATGGCCATTCTAAATGTTTCATGTTGGAAGGAGCTGGCAATAATTTGGGGTAGGGAGATGAAACTAGCTGATGTTCTGGAGAGGCCGGGCCATCTAGGTTTCAGGACTTTTCTGAACCAGGGACCCATCTGGAGGTTGTAGGTTTCTGGAAAGTTACACTAGTGCATGGAACCTTTGTAGAAACTTATATATTGCCCTAGGTGCTGTTTAAGATTGGCTGGAATGGTTTGGATTGGGGTTTGGAAAATTATGATAGGTAGCAATGTCTAACTGAAGCTTGACTAAGAGTGATCGCCAGAGTAGCATCTCAACTCTATTTTGAACTCTGTGAGCCACTGATAACTTTATTAGTTACAATTCTTTCCCTCTTTTGGTCAGGATGAAATTGTAGATACCATGGTGCCAGGGCTGGACTCATCCCTGGGAGTTAACTCCCATACCACCAGGGAGACTTTCATCCTTAGATGTCATGTCCCATGTAGGCGGGAGGGCAATAATTTTACTTGCAGATTTAGGCTTAGAGAGAGTAAAGCTATAAAATGGAACAAAGTCATAAGGCATGCCACGTTGTGAATGAACATGTGAGACATTTGATGAGACAAAATAAGCCAGAAACAAAAGAACAAGAATAGTATGGTCACCTTTAGAAAATGATTATAAGAAAAGGGGCTTAGATTGTAAGCTTTTAGAGCAGATACATTAAGTCTGGAGTGGTGATTATTATTTATGGAATTTAATGGGCTGTTTTATATATATAACCCAATATTAAGAGATAAGAATGAAGCCGAATGGGTTGAGATTAAAGTAATTCAGAACATAGGGGTAAGAAAGACAGTGTCTATATTTTAGAATGACATGTTCTCTTTGAGACCAATGGAAGAAAGGTTTATTTGGTCTGGAACTGAAATTTTCTGTAGTGCATAATCTAATTCAATTTGTCTGTATAGCTCATTTGAACAATTGAAACACAAGGAACACAGAATAAGAAAGAGGTCCTTTAATCTTGTAGATTATTGCAATGCCTGGTTACATTCTAGAGTATAAGCAGATAATCAAAAAAATTTGGCAAAGTCCCCTGACAGATGGGAGAAAGAATATGAAATGATTAAACCTTATCAGCAGGGATATTAACTATTAAACATTACCATCAGGGATACTGTGTCAGACTTTAAGGGCACCCAAATCAGTAGGCCATGTCTTCGATCATGAAGCCTACTCTTGTGAAGTTTATGTAGGCAGCGGAAAAGCTTAGACTACCTATGCGAATGCCTAAGAGTTACTTCTGGAGGACCTCTTTTGTTGCTCAGATGTGACCTCACTCTCTCTAAGCCCAAATCTGCAAGTGAAATCTGATATCATTGTAATACCCAGACTGGGTATTAAATGCTATAAGAAAGGAAAGCTACAGGTCAATCTCCCTAAAAAACATAGATGCAAAAATTCTCAATAAAATATTAGCAAATCGAATCCAACAGCACATTAAAAGAATTATACATCATGACCAAGTGGGGTTTATACCGGGAAAGGAAGGATGTTTCAGCACAAGAAAATCAATTAATGTAATATAGTACATTAACAAATCAAAAGGGAAAAATCACATGATAATCTCGATTGATGCTGAAAAAACATTTGACAAAATTCAGCCTCTTTTTCTGGTAAAAACACTCCAAAAGATAGGAATCAAAGGTTACTACCTCAATATGATAAAGGGAATATATAAAAAAAATGATAGCCAGCATTGTACTCAATGGAGAGAGACTGAAAGTTTTCCCCCTAAGATCAGGAACATGACAAGGATCCCCAATGTCACCACTATGATTCAACATTGTGCTAGATTGAGTCTCTTTACTTGTAATTGATTTGTTGAGATCTTCTATTTTTTCCTGACTCAGTGTAGCTTCTTTGTGTGTCTCCAGGAATTGGTCCATTTCATCTAAGTTGTCTAATTTGTTGCTGTATAGTTGTTCATAGCTTCCTCTTATGATTTATTCTATTTCTTCGGAGTCTGTGGTAACACACCCCTTCTCATTTCTGATTCTGTTTATTTGCATCCTTTCTCTTTTTTTTCTTTGTCAGTCTTGCTAGTGATCCATCAATTTTATCAATTTTCTCAAAGAGCCAACTTTAGGTTTTGTTGATTTTTTGTATTGTCCTTTTGTTTTCTCACTCATTTATCTCTGCTTTAATCTATGTTATTTCTCCTTTTCTATTTGCTTTGGGGTTAGTTTACTATTCTTTCTCAAGTTTCTCCAGGTATGCTGCTAAGTTGATTTTTGCTTTTTCTTTTTTTTTTAATATAGGCATTTAAGGCAATAAATTTCCCTCTCAGCACAGCCTTTGCAACATCCCATGAGTTCTGATAAGTCATATCCTCATTTTCATTCATCTCCAGATAGCTACTAATTTCTCTAGCAATTTCTTCTTTGATCCACTGGTTGTTTAAGAGTGTGTTATTTAATCTCCACATATTTGTGAATGTTCTTCTTTGGTGGTTATTGAGATCCAGCTTCATTCCATTGTGATCGGAGAAAGTGCTTTGAGTAATTCCAATGTTTTTAAATTTATAAAGACCTGCTTTGTGCCCCAGCATATGATATATCCTAGAGAATGTTCCATAAGCACTAGAGAAGAATGTATATCCTTTTGCTTTGGGATGTAATGGCCTATATATGTCTGTTAGGTCTAAATCATTTATCAAGTTATTTAAATTCTCTATTTCCTTGTTGACCTTCTGTCTGGTTGCTCTATCTATAGAGGAGAGTGGTGTATTGAAGTCTCCTACTATTTACTTTTGAAACATCTATCATACCCTTCAGTTTTGCCAATGTCTATCTCATGTACTTTGGAGCTCCTTGATTGGGAGCATAAGCGTTTAAGTGTCTTTCTTTGTCTCTTATGATGTCTTTACATTTAATGTCTATTTTGTCCGATATTAGTATAGCTACTCCTGCTTTCTTTTGGTTTCAACTTGCATGGAAAACCTTTTTCCGTCCTTTCACTTGCAATCTATTTATATCCTTGTGCCTAAGATGAGTCTCTTGAAAGCAGCATTCTGCCTTTCCAATTTGGATGCCTTTTATTACTTTGTCCTGCCTGATTGCTCTAGCTAGAATTTCTAATACAATGTTGAGTGTTAGTACCAACAGAGAGCATTCTTGTTTTCTTATTAATCTTAGGGAGAAAGTTTTCAGTCTCTCTCCATTGAGTACGATGCTGACTATCAATTTTCATATATGCTCTTTATCATATTGAGGAAGTTAACTTTCATTCATAACTCTGAAAAAGTTTTATCAGAAAAGGATGTTGAATTTTGTCAAAAGCTTTTTCAGTATCAATCTAGATGATCATGTGATTTTTCCTTTCAATCTATTAATGCGCTGTATTGCAGTGGTTGATTTTTTTGCATTGAACCATCCTTCCATTCCTGATATAAACCCCACTTGGTCATGGTGTATAGTTCTTTTAATGTGTTGTTTAATTCAATTTGCTAATATTTTATTGAGAATTTTTGTATCTATGTTCATTAGGGAGATTGGCTTGTAGTTTTCCTTTCTTGTAGCATCTTTACTCAATTTTGAAATTAAAATGATATTAGCTTCATAAAATGAATTATGTAGTGTTCGTTTTTCCTCAAATTTTTAGAAAAGTTTGAGCAGAATGGGTATTACTTCTTTATGGTGTATTTGATAAAATTCCCCTGTAAAGCCATCTGGCCCTGGTTTTTTTTTTTTTTTGTTTTTTGTTTTTTTTGCAGAAAGATTTTTGATGACTGATTGAATCTCTTTACTTGTGATTGGTTTGTTGAGATGATCTAATTCTTCCTGAGTCAGTGTAGCTTGCTTGTGTGTCTCCAGAAATTTGTCCATTTCATCTAAGTTGTCTAGTTTGTTGGCATATAGTTCTTCATAGTATCC
>PVIY010050483.1:0-16195 GCA_004026745.1 Myrmecophaga tridactyla
ATAAATGAAGACTACCTGTGTTTAAATGCTACGTTTGCCATGCACTAGCTGTGTGACCTTTGTCAAATTACATAACTTCTCTGTGCCTTGGTACCTAATCTATAAAATGGGGCTAATACTTGTACCTCTCTCCTAGCATTATATTTATAGATAATATATGAAAAATCCTTAAAACAATTCCTGACATATCATAAGCACTATATAAGTATTATTTCTCTTACTGTTTATTATTGTATTTCATATTTGTGCTTATATAAGTAAAGGAGTAAATATGAAATTTACAACCTAAATATTTGATATCAACTGTATGGAAGGAGTGGAACTAGAAGAAATGGCAACTGCTATGAAAAGTTTTACTATAGATACTTTTGCTTTGTTTGAATTGCTACAACAAATATGCGCCACTTTTGCAATTGAGATGACTGAAACTTTTTTTAAAAAGCAACAGGAAGAACTTTTTAGCAAAGTGTATCAGGTAAATCTCTAAATGCCAGCACCTGTTTCAATCACCCATAGGTAAACAGTACAGACAGACAAACTCCCTAAAACCTTTTGTATTAGAGAGCAGCTATCACTTCTCCTCCCATTTGTAAGAGTGCAACATCCTAAGGAGTTTAGCTACAGTATCACCTACCAATAGAGTTGTTGAGGTTTTTGCTTCAACCACATCAAAATTCATTTTTGTTTCTATAAATGCACTACAGGTTTAACAATTTCCAAGAGAAGTTGCAAGATAAGAGGCAAATTTTATCATTATGGAAACAGACACAATTTTTTTTACTGTTATTTTCTATTACTTTTTTAGTAAGCAAACTTTTATTTTAGGATTTTTATTTACCATGAAGTAAGTTTAAAACCTACAGCATTTTACTGTTAAACCATACAAAATATTACCATTAAGAACAGAAAATTACTCGTGTTGCAATTTAGCTTTAAAAGTCTAGACAAAATGTGCTTTTTGCTACTTATTTGTATACCTGATGTATATGAACTTTCTGTAAGCAATTTGTTCATTATTTAGGCTACCATCTTCATTAGAATCTGTTAGAACTTCTTCGAGATGGTTATTGACACTTATCAGAGGAAAAGTTATATTTGCACTTACTGTTTTTTGCTGAGACAGTTATTGGTGATCTTTAATACATTTAATGTAGTGATAGCTCCCCTTAAGATGTAAGTAAATTTAAAAGGGATGGAAACCACCACAAACAGTAATTTCCTGCTTTTGATAGACCTAAGCCAAAGAGTGAACCCAGGCCTGCTCTGAGTTTTCATTGGATTCCCACTCTGCCAGGTGGTAAGAAAGAGCTTGTGCTGGTTTGAAAGGATGTGTGGACCCTAGAAAAGCCATGTTTTAATCAAAATCCCATTTTGTACAGGCAGAATAATCCCTATTCAATACTGTAGGTTTGAACTGTAATCAGATCATCTCCCTGGAGAAGTGATTTAATCAAGAGTGGTTGTTAAGCTGGATTAGGTGACGACATGTCTCCACCCATATGGATGGGTCTTGATAAGTTTCTGGAATCCTATAAAAGAGGAAACATTTTGGAGAATGAAGGAGATTCAGAAAGATCAGAGAATACTGCAGCACCATGAAATGGAGAGTCCACCAGCCAGTGACCTTTGGAGATGAAGAAGGAAAACACCTCCCCGAGAGCTTCATGAAACTGGAAGCCAGGAGAGAAAGCTAGCAGATGACGCCGTGTTCGCCATGTGCCCTTCTAGGTGAGAGAGAAGCCCTGACTGTGTTCATCATGCACCTTCTCATTTGAGAGAAACCCTGAACTTCATCGGCCTTCTTGAACCAAGGTATCTTTCCCTGGATGCCTTTGATTGGACATTTCTATAGAGTTGTTTTAATTGGGACATTTTCTCAGCCTTAGAATTGCAAACTAACAACTTATTAAATCCCCCTTTTTAAAAGCCATTGTGTTTCTGGTATATTGCATTCTGGCAGCTGGCAAGCTAGAACAGGGCTGGTTCCTAAACCAGTGGAGCTTAACTTCTAAAAGGGGGAGAAACAAGGAAGCAGATACATAAACAAGCCAATTACAGCCTGAGATGAGTGTCCTGAAGGACAGGGGCTGGGGGCAGGGCGCATGAGGGAAGGGGGTGATGAAAACTCTCAGGGAGACCTTTCAGAGGAAATGACATCTGAGCAGCGAGCTAAAGGGCAAAAATGAGGTCGCCGCATAACGGGATGGGACCCCACTCAGGCAATGAATGAGAAGAACAAGGATGAGGCGCTCTTTAACATTAACTCTTTTGGGTTAGCTTCTAATGATGTATTAATTCTTACCTCTAGCATAAAAATCATCAATTTAAGAGTCTGATCTCAGATTTCACTGAAGAAGTCTAAAATATACTATATTTAGGTGCATTGCCTCGGGAAAATTGGTTTTGATACTTGGCTTCAGTAACTATTTCCTGCTTTTTTTTTTCTCAAATTTCAGAATTTTCTTCTTTTAATTGCTAACTTATAAATAATTAGGAAGATATTCACATGTAAATCACATAAAGATGTCAGAGAAACTCCCCACTCCAGCTGCCAAAATACCTTCTGAGTTAGGGAATTTTAACGTTAATGAAAAATGAACTACCAATTCACTCTCCGCAGTTTGTTGCAGCCTCACTCACCCTCTCTCTCTTTGCCATTTTACTTCCCTCCTTTCTCTCAGATTCAGTACTCAAGTTTCCTGTGCCGACAGTACTCAGGTTTGACTCTGTCGACTCACTTAACTTGCTGGGTCCCCTTGGATCTCAGTCTCTTCATCTGTAAAATGCAGTGTTTGGCCTAGATTATCTCTAAGGTCTCTTTTGGTTCTAACTTTTATGGTGTACAAGTCACTGTCTACAACCCCTCCGCCCACCACTCATATCATCTGTTCCTCTACTTACGCTCCGAGAGTGTGTCTGTGTGTGTCTCTGTGCCCAGAATCTGAGGAATGGGTCTGTGTGAAGGAGGCAAATGGAAGCAGGGGAACGGAGGAGGCTAAGTGTTTCTGCAAACTCCATGGAGGTAAAGGGAGGGAATCAGGGCCATGTGGAGTTGGGTGTGGAAATGAATGAATTTATAGGGACACTTCAATCTCAATTACTCTCTCCTTGAAAAATGAAGCTACTGTACCACACAGTCTACAGCTTTATTTTAAGGAACAAAATGCCTCATAAATCATGCTAAGGCAGTCTACGTGTCTTCAAACTGACACATCAACTCGTCATAATCTGTTGAAGGTAAGCCATGGTGACCAAGAACATTGGTCCCAGCTGCTCCCCCCAGGCCTTATGTCACTGCAGTACCTGCTGCCCACCAACTGCTTATTTTCATGAGACAGGAAGGCTGTGCTGCCACTCACTTACAATCCCTCTTTAGGGCAGTGCAGTATCGCAGTTAAGAGAATGGGCCCCGGGTCTGAATACAGCCTCTACTTACTACATGACCTTGAGAAAGAAGCCTGAGCCTCAGATCCCCCCTCTACAAGGCAGGGACAAGAGCTACTTCATAGATCTTATGAAAAGGAAAGATAAAGCATCTGGCATATTTAAGTGCCTCATATGCCCTATTAACTATTATTATTGTATGGATGATCAGCCTTTGATGTAAATTAATTTCTGTGTTACATCATTTGCTCTCTTGTGTGGGATGAAAGTCTAAACCATTTCCAGGTTGAAAGACATTTTGGGGTGGAGCATCTGAAGCACATAACAATGGTAATACTGGTAATCATATTCATAGCTATGATTTGTTAAGCACTAACTAAGGGCCAGGTATTATGTGTGTTGCTTGAATTCTCAGAGCTATCAAGCAGGCTACACCTGCACACGGAGACACCTGCACATTAAGTACGTCATAAATGATAGTTGTGGAGTTGTCACTATTTCTTTATCGCATTCAAAGCCTTCCTCAGTGCCAGGAGTTCTGCCAGAAGCTAGAGATACAAATGGATCTGCGTGAGAGGGGAACACACACACTCAAAAAGAGAGAAATTACAGTGGGGTGAGCGCTGTAATGGCTGGTGCTGAATTGGGTCTTGAAGGATGAACAGGAGTTTTTCGGATGGGAAGGTGAGGGAACAGTAATTCTAACAAAGGGATTAGGAGACCCAGGGCAATTCACTGCCTGTTGGGAGTTTAGGGAAAGAGGAGATGTTGCATCGTGCAGTATAGATTCAAAAGACCTAAGGGCAAGTCTGGTGTGACAAGCTTTATATGTTGAGCAAAGGAGGAGAGGATGGAAAAAATGAAATCATACAAGTAAAGCACTTTAAAAAACACCTGCACATGTTCCCAGTGCCTGCCCATGCGCAAAAGCAAAAAACAAAAAACAACCTGCATGTAGAAAACACCTGTACTTAAAAATACCTGCAAATAGAAACAACCTGCATATTAACCACTCCGTAATTGTTAGCTATGCCATTACCCCTATTTCATTAGGTCGTTCGAGTCTCGTGTTTAAGGCATTGTCTCCATTTCACAGATGAGGAAATCAAGACTCAGACAAGTTTGTAAACTGCCCAGTCACAGAGCGAGGAAGTGACAGGGAAAGGACCCGAGCCAGGTCATCTGTCTGCAGTGCCATCTCCCCTACACCACAGCCTATTCTGTCGTGGCCATGTGTTCCCACGCTTTCACCTACTTTCATCAAGTGACACCTGGGGGCCTTTGGGTCACCCATCCTTCCCCACCATGCTCACGTGTGTGAGTGGGGAGGGGTCCTGCCTGGGCACACTGCCAGCCTCGTGTGTGTACACCAAACCAATGACTAGAAACCATAGGTTTCCCCTGTGCCACCACGCCTGCTGTCATAAGCCTGCACATATTAAAAGGGGCAGGAGCCTTGCATCCATTAGTTTGGTTAAGCTAAATTTCATAGAGAGAAGGAATCACCGAGAAAGGGGTGCACGCGACCATCTCCAAACACAGAGATGGCGCTTATTTAAGCGGTCAGGGGCTCACTGCGGCGACGGCCACGGCCACCCCAGGTCCTCCTGAAAACCGAGGTCACCCGCTGGAGCATGTTCACGGCCCCCTCTGGACTTGTGCATGGCAGTTGCTGTTGCGTTCATTTACTTTTGCCTTTATATAATTAGCCCACAGATATTACTAGTTGGCGGTAATGCACACGTACAGCACGCTCCGTTTACGGGCTTGTAGTTAAGGCTGTTAGTCACGCTCCGTGTGGCTACAACCAAAGCTGTCACAGAGTCTAAACTGACCGATAAATCCATGTCAAGTGGAGAGAATAATTTAAGTGATAATAAAAGGCACCCGGTTTGGATTTTGATTTTTATTGGCACAAGTTTCCAGCTGCCAGAACGTCATTTAACTCTTTGGGAAACAGAGCTGAGGGCTCTGAGCATTCCAGTCATAAGTGCAACAGTGGGAATTAAAAGAGGTATTAGCCTCCTGAAGATAAGCTAATTGTTAGATTGGATTTTAAATTAATAAGTGCCCGTCGATGGGGGAGAAGCGGCTGAAAGGACTTGAGGGGCCCTGGGAGGTACGTCATGTGGATGCTGTTGCTATGGCAATGGGTTTGTTCTCCAGGAGACAGAAGCTGGAGCATAGGATGCTTGGAAGCGGGATGTCATCGTCCACAGGAAGCTCTTCATCCTGCATTATAAGCTAGGAAGCTTCCAGGGTCCCAATAGAAGGCCGTTTTGCCTCCAGCTTTGCCCTGGTAGAACCAGTGACTTGTGGATTGATGTCTCTAAAGTCGAGCAAATGCTGCGGTCCTGGTGCCTGGCCCATTTCCACCCCCAAAACAGTTCCCTGGAAAGGGCAGCAATGTGAAAAAGAGGTGACCAAGAGCCCTGACGTCATCATGGAAAGTGTCCGAATTCCCTTCAGAAAAACCCTGGAATTCCTAACACTGATGTTCTTTGCAATTCATGGAAAAAAACATGATATTTGCCTTTTCCACCAGTCCCTGAGCTATGGCATACAGATGATAATTTGGGGGAGTCACTTCCAAATCTGAGATTGTGGAGCAAGGGTTCAATTCTCAAGTTGATGAGAAATGTCAAAAAACGGCAGATATTAAAAGAAACTCAAAAATCCCTTAAATTACAAATCAAGTACAGTGCACCCAGTTTTACATATACTTCTCAGATATTCTTATGCATATTAAAGTTTGAATATGCCTGATATACTTTAAAGGAATGAATGAAGCCCTGTCTTCAGATGATTCCAGTATATGCAGCTCCTAATGTCCCTGCTGGCTCTCTCTCATCTCTCCAGTCTTTACAAATTGGACTGTCCCAGGGCTCAGCTCTTGAGCCTCTATTCTTATTCGTCCACACTCCTTCCCTTGGGGGTCTAATCCAGTCTCATGGCTTTAAACCCATTCACATGTTGAAAACGTTGAAACTTATGTATCTTTAGATCAGAAGTCTCACCTGAATCCCAGATTCACATATCCAACTGCCGACTCAACATCTCCACTTGAATGTCTTCTTGGCATATCAAATAAGCCCAAAACTGAATTTTGAGTCTTTCCCCACAAATCTGTTCTTCCTACATCATCCCCATCTCCCTAGATGATAATTCCATATTAGTTATCTGCATTGACAACATTGGAGGCATCCTCAACAGCTCTCTCTGGCACGCCACATCTAATCCATCATCAAATCCTGCTGGCCCATCAATTCACACCCCTAGGTATACTCTAATTCAATGGATGTTAATGGATGTTTTTTTTGTTGTTAGGATGAAATAAGATTATATTCTATGAAAGCTGGCTGCGACCTGGGACTCAATGGACATTGGCTGGATTCTGACCTAAATTTTGCTTGATCAGACTCACATCCATCCAAAGCTTTTCATCCATATATGAAAAGCTATAGAAAAGTTCTGGGTCACCTGCTTCTTATCTTTCCTAATTGTCATGTCCTCCCATCTCATGATCTTGGGCTTGGTTTTAGGACCCCTTATGCTGTGGTGATCCAGTTGGTCATAACTAAAAGTTCAATGAGGACAGAGACCATACCTTCCCTGCTCTGTTGTGTGCCCAGCACAATGCCTGGCACGAAGTAGACAAGCAGGAGGCTCATCAGGAAAGGGACATTTCTGGTGAATGAATCAAAGTGTCATTGGGGTGGGACTAGGTCCTCAGCATATCTACAAAAAGCATCTTTTTTTGATGCTTAGGAGACTATAGCAAGTGAATGGAATATTCCCCCATGTGGCACAGCTCCAAGCATTATCAAACTGTGACTTCATTTCAGAGTGGCATCGTGAGCCTCATAGGATTGTTCCAACAACCCCAGAAGGTGTACAATTTTCAGTCCCTACCTCATCGAGCATTCAGTACTTCTAAAATTGTGCTAAGAAGACTGAAAACAGTGAACCAAAATTACAAAAATAATATTCTTGTTAATGAATCATAATTCCTTTTTTGTGGTACTTCATGGTTTTTAAAAAATCTGAGAAAGCTAGATGAGGGAAAGTCATGACATATTAATGATTTCAAATGTGTGCTAGAATTGGCAGAACAGAAAGTGGTATGAATAATTCAAATAAGACACCGATTTCTTTCCTCCTTGCAAAAGGTTGAAGTGTGAAAAATGATGGTGGTGGGGATTGGAAAGATAGGCTCCAATATTGTGTTGTCCAGTGATCTCCTTGCATTTGGAGGGTTAAAGCAAGTTCAAGCAACATAGGACACCATCTAGTCATTTTGAGGGGATTATATTGAAATCTTTTGACACCGCATTTAGTTCCCTCTGACTCTGGCAGCTGCTAGGTAGAGTTAAGACTGAATGTTTGATGCCCAATGAATTAAAATCTATTTTTGAACTCAAATCTCCCAATCCTGAAGGAATGGTCTCAGAGAAGAAAGGAAAGAAGGAAACAGCACAGGGGGCAGTCAGTTTAGTGCACTCACTCCTTATCTCCACCCCCCAAATGACGATGGGAATCAGATATGAAGTAGCATGAAAGGAAGCTCCCAGAACAGATGATGACTGTGAGTGGGTTGGGAACAAAAGCCAACAGAGCTACTTTTTTGCCTCTTTCCTTTTTTCTCCATTGTCTTTTTTCCTTAAACTACTTTTGAAAACCATAGCCATGGTGTGCCAAAGGAGAGTGTATGTTAGCTGTGCATACATTGTCATGGCTTAATATGTATAAGATTGAATTTCCTTTTAGATCTATATATGCCTAATATATATCACATATATACACATATACATGCACACTCAATTTATATATATATAATGAATATATTTCAACAGTGCAGAAAAAAATATTTCAAAAGAGAACTGCTGTAAATGCTCTTAAGGCTCAAAGTAATGAAGAATGAAGATTTAAGTGATTAGGACAAAACTAAACCTCAGGAAGACTGTGAATGTAAAGTTCTGGTTTCAGAGATTCAGTAAGAGAAGATAAATCAATAGGTACTTGAGTCAATCCATAAATTATTTCCTGTGAGGTGTCTTTTAAAAGTTGGTCCAAATGGATTTGAATAAAGAGAAAAGTAGAGAAATCAGCCCATAGGCTCAGACAGCACTCTACAGCTGGAGAAAGGGAAAGCATGCTGCAGGCAAATCCATCTGTCCGTCCATCCATCCGTCCATCCATCCATCCATCCATCCATATACCGAGAATACACTAATGTCAGGCACCCTGTGAGGCACAGTGGATATGAAATTTAAAACCAGACTCCCTCACTTCACTGAGCTTGCAACCCAAAAAGGTGAGAGAAAAAAAGGAAACCTAAAATCTGGTTCCTATACATTGAGCTGTGACGGGGCAGGAATAAGGGATTCTGGGTGTGCAGAAAGGGTAGCAACTCTTATTTATCAAAAAGTCACCTGAGGGGGTGCAAGGGTAGTTCAGTGGTAGAGTTTTCACCTGCCATGCAGGAGACCTGGGTTCGATTCCCGTCCCATGTACCTCCCCTCACCCAAAAAGAAAAAGATTCAGCAAATGGTGCTGCAATAATGGGATACTCACATGGAAAAAGAATGCCACACACCATACAAATAAAAAGTCATCTGAGATTTCAAACTTTAAAAAAGTCAGAATGCAACACATTTCTAGTAGGATTACATTACATAAAAGTCTGAATTTCCAATTTTATTTCCTTATTTACTCTGTAAAGTTTCTCATGATCATTTCTGCATGGTTTATAGTCACTTTCCATGCAAGTATTTATCCATGGCAGAGTCAAGAACTGCCATAAATGACCATTTTTTAGTCATGCACAGCTAGGTATAAATGAAAAAGTCTTATTAATAACACCATATACTTTTGTAAAAAACAGACCATGCCTAAATCAAATATTATTTATAATTTTTTTAATTGAGCATTTTTTACGTTTTACATTTTTTAATGCTAGGAAATTTTAGTCCATTTGACCTTTACAAAAATCTCATGAAAAAAAAACACTGTAATCCCCATTGTACAAAAGAAAAGTGTAGGAGTGTGAAACATGGAGGCTGAGCCATGTCAGAGAGCTTCTCAGTAGGAAGAACAAAACTTGGGCTCAGAGTTTCTAATTTCAAGTCTGGTTGTTATGATTATTATTTGTATTTTAATTATCTAAGCACCATCATTTATTTCATAATGTATATTACAGGCATATATTTTAGTCACTAATAGCTTGCAACAGAATAATACACATGAGAAATATTGTTAGCCTAAAAAGATATTAAAGATTACATAATCTAGGGTGGTCTACAAGCAAAATGTGTCTTTTGGCCAACGTGGTGTTTTGTTTAGTTTAATTTGAATTTGAGTGCTTCTCCTGGGTGGAGTGAGGGTAAGAGAGGAGCATCTTTCTAGGGCACTCACTCCCAGCCTGGGCCCCTGAATTGATGATCCTTGATTCCTAGTAAAGCCCTTTCTTTTTTTTGTCGTTTTTTTTTTTGGTTTTGGCCTAATTATTTTTATTTTTACTTTAATGCAATTTTATTGATATGTTTTATATATTCACATACCATGCAATCATCCAAAGTATACAATCAATGGTTCACAGTATCATCATATAGCTATGCATACATCATCACAATCAACTTTTTTTCTTTTTTGTGAAAAATAACAGTTATACAAAAAAGCAATACATTTCAGAGCACACTGCAACAATTAGTTGTAGAACATATTTCAGAGTTTGATATGGGTTCCAATTCCACAATTTTAGGTTTTACTTCTACCTGCTCCAAGATGCTGGAGATTAAAGAAATATCAGTATAAGGATTCAGCACTCATACTCATTTGTTAAGCCCTACCTTCTCTGTATACCACCATCACCTTCGATCTTTCTCCCACTCTTTAAGATTATCTTGGAAGGGGCTGTTGATACTATGGGATGGGGGGTGGATACTTGATGTTCTGGAGAGACTGGCCCCTCTGCATTTCAGGACTTATCTGGCCTAGGAAACCATCCTGAGGTCTTAGGTTTCTGGAAAGTAATCCTAGTGCCTGGAACTTTTTTAGAATCTCATATAAATCCCTTGGGGTTCTTTAGAATGGCAGAATGGTTTTGGTTGGGGTCTGGAAAACTGTGGTAGGTAGCAATATCTAACAGAAGCTTGCATAAGAGTAGCCTCCAGTGTAGGTTCTCAACTCTATTTGAACTCTCTCAGCCACTGATACCTTATTTGTCACACTTCTTTCCCCCATTTTGGTCAGGATGGCATCATCAAGCCCACGGTGCCAGGGCCAGGCTCATCCCTGGGAGTCATATCCCACATTGCCAGGGAGACTTTCACCCCTGGATGTCATGTCCCACGTAGTGGGGAGAAAGCCCTTCCTTTTACTGGTGAGGAAAATGATGCCCAGGGAGGTTAGTTCACTTCCCAGTGTCACAGCATCAATGGCCTGATGGCCTCATCCTTGGGTTCCTTAGGCTGTAGACACAGAGGCCCCCTAACTCACGTGAACCACAGCAAATACCATGGCAAAGCAGCCCCGCTGGGCTCTGAGCCTGACCACACATCAGGCTTGCCTGAGCAGCTTTTCTTTTCATTTTCTAGTTTTAAAAATTGAGAACATAAAGGGTGGCACAACGGTGGCTCAGTGGCAGAATTCTCACCTGCCATGCCGGAGATCTGGGTTTGATTCCCAGTGCCTGCCCATGTAAATAAATAAATAAAATTGGGAACATACTTTATTTGCTTTTCATCACAGAAAAAAGTAATATATGCACACATTTTAAAAGAGTCAAAACATTCAATGGGGTACACAGTCAAAATCCCTACTCTTCTACCATCTAAGCAAACACCATTTGTAATTACTTTTATATCCCTGAGAATTGTGGGGATCTTCCCTTTTCTTTAATCACAAATGGGAGCATGCAATGCACAGTGTTCTACTTTTTTTCACTTACTGTATCTTGTGGACGTTTTGGTCCATTGTAGCACTCTTGGATATGTCTTACTCTTTTAATGGCTACATGGTATTGCATTGATTGAATTTTCCACAAAGCATTTAATCCATTCCTGGTTGTTGTATATTTGGACTGTTTCCTGTCTTTTGCTATTACATATACCTTTGAAATTTATCTTTGTCCATATATGCAAATATATCTGTAGGATAAAACCTTAGAATTTCTCGGTCAAAGGATATATAACTTTTTAAAATTTTTTACAGAGATTTCTAAGTTGCTTAACATTGGTATGCTACAGCCAGCTTGTACCAGCTCACAAAAGCAGATTGTTAAATATTGAGGAGTTTTGTGGGCCAGTTGTTAAGCTATTCGTAACTTGAAATCAGCTATGGTGGGAGTATTTATATGATGAAAAATTGGGGCTTATTAACATTTTGGGGGCAAATCAGTTTACCAGCATGTCTCTGCCTAAAAAGATAACACTCTCTTGGGAAGGTTTTGTGAAAATTCAATGTTTGGGGCCCATCCCCAATTACAGAATCAGAGCATCTAGGGGTAGGAACAGAGAATTTGGACTTATTGAGAATCCCTCTCATGAGTCCAGTGTAGCCTGACTAGAACCAATGTTTGGGGGACCTCAGTGGCATTCAGGGAAGGAAGAGTGGATGAGGATAGTCAGATAGTGCTTTTGGAAGAGGATACTAAATAGGACCCTGAGGGCTGTTCAGGAGGTACATGTACAAGGGATACTGGAGATGGATCCAGATGCAAGCGGTACGTTCCTCAACTACGGGAAGCAGAGACCGCACATGGTGATGGGGATACACTCAGCCATCTGCCCTGTGTTCACTGTCAGAGGTTCCCTCAGAACTTCACTCTGAACCTCTCCCCACCTGTCCTACCAGCAGGCACATTCACTTACGCACCACAAGGATGATTCTAGCTTTTCCCTGCCTCCATCTTCAAAGACTTCTTCAAATCCTACCTCTGACCTGGTTGAGTTATGTTGAAGCGGATGACCTCCATGGCGTACATTTAAACTCATCCCAAGAGGTTCTATCTCTATGGAAGAGTCTCTGAGCTACCCCGGTTCCTCTTGGAGGTCAGACAGGGTGTTACACTAGATATCCAGACTAAGAACATCAGAGTGGCAAAGAAACCCCACTCCCAGCCCCCAACCCTCAGGTTTTATCTGAGAAGCCCCGTGGCTCTTCTACCTAAGTCACGCATCCCCCACAGCACTCCTCCAAAGTTGTTTAGCGAAATGTGGCAAGGAGACCTGCTGATGCTACAAACTAACTGAAAGCGACACAACTTAATGAAAAGTGAAACTAAGTTATTCTACTACTTTCTTTTGACCATTTGTTTAAACAGACTAAGATAACCAAAGAACAGTTTAGATGGATAGTTGAGCTCACAGACTCTAAAGGTAGACTATCTGCCGCTTATTACCTAGCTGTGTTCCTTCTCTGTGCCTCAGTTTCCTCATGTGTGAAATGGGGATTATCCCGATGCCTACCTCACGGTGTTTTGTGAAGATTAAATGAGGTAATAAATGTGTGTGTTTAATATACACACACATCACTTAGAACAATGGCAGATGCATTAATATGTAGAAGCTATTTTCAATGCCTGGACAAAGTCTTTCAAAAACTAATTCTCCACTTCAGATTGTTTCTCTTTAGATGGACAAACCCTGGGACAGGAAATTTAAAATCAGTTTTATTGCAACAAGAGGAATATATATATTTATGGTAGATGATAGGGATGACTGATAGGTGATATAGATTGAGAGAAAGATGACAGATACAGATTAGATAGATAGATGATAAATAGATAGAGAGAGAGAGAATGCTTTCAACACATTTTCCCACCAGTTCCTAGCTCACAAAAACACATCTATATTATTCATTTTCATGAGCTATAGTGAGATATAAGGTGCAAAAATAATTGCATTAGACCTTAATATTGACAGGACTTTTAAAAGTTTTCCTCACTTTTAAAATCACTAACTGGGTGTAAAAAACAAAGTTTAAATTAGGTAGTATCTCATATTCCATCATTTGAGGTTTATTTGTTTCTCTGGTTTTATTTGGTCTTTTTGAGAGGATTTAATAGAAGCAATGGGAGCGAAGAAAGGCCATAAGGAAAACTGGCCATGAAAACATAGGCAGAGAACTGTAGGAGAAAAGGACATTTCTCTTCTCTACTCCGCACAGTACCCTTTCCCCAGAGGCAAAGTCACTGCAAGAGAAATGAGTTTCTGGCTGGTGGAGGTGGAGGCTGGAGAGACCTAGAATCTATTTTATAGTTACTTATACTGATATATACCCACTCAATGTCACATCTGTGATTCAGTTATTAATAATACAATAGTTCTATTTCTTTATTTATTCCTTACAAATTATGGGTTTTATAAAAGGCTTATAATGACCTATTATAAAAATGTATTAAAACATCCCAAGTGTTTTTTTTAAAGTACAGTCATAGTTTATTTTTTTATTCACTACATTGTAGGAAATAAAACCTTATTTAATGAAAAGCCACATGTAAAAGTGTGTATGTTAACATTAACAAATTCAGCACAATTTCCCTAATTTATGCTTACTGGAGGAAACCCAATGTCAATTAATGAAAATTGAATTTCAGAGTCTTCTCAATGAAATGTGGTTTGTGACACCTTTGCAGACAAGAGGAAAAGTGTGTTCTGGGATCTTTAGGGTAGAGAGAGCATGACATATTTATTAGAGGAACATAAAATGCTCTAGATGGGTGGAAAAGAGTATAAAATGAGGTGAGAGGCAAGAATTAATCTAAATCTGGATTATTAGCAATTTTGTGTACAAGTGGTCCTCAGAGCTAAGGCTGGAACCAGCAGCATCAGAATCATTTGGAAACTTGTTAGAAATGCAAACCAGAGGCCCACCTCTGATCAACTGAATAAAAAACCTGTGGTGGGGCCCAGCCATCTGTGCTTTAACAGGCTCTCCAGGTGATTCTACTGCTCACATTAAGAATGGAGAGTGTAAACCATGCTGAAAGTTTTAGCTTGCATTTCTCAAACTGGCTGCACATTAGAATCACCTGGGAAGCTTTACAAATGGAAGTCTGCATTCCATCCCAAGCCAATTAAATCTGGGAGTCAGGCTCTGGTATTGATATTTTCTGATTTCTAATGTGGGGTCCCATTTGAGTATCACTGGTTTAGACTAAAGTTTTGTAATGCATAATTTGCTAATCATAGGGAAAAGTTTAGTCTGAGGAAACTCCTGAATAACCAGCTCTTTTCTAGTTTACACCTGGTAATGTTGGTTTGTAGTTAACACCATTTATTTTCCTGTGGCTGGTACCCCGGTTGGCCTTGCCCTTGGTAAAGGTGTTTCTATGTCTCCCAATACCAGGAAATCCTTTGTGCATAGACAATATGAGGTAAACTTCCAGTTAGCCCAGATTAAACCATTAACTAAATTGGCAGATAAGTGGGTCTTGAGTAATGAGATTTTTAAAACTGAATTTACAAAATAATTGAGGGGAGTAGAAGCACAAAATAAGTAACTAGGAAGTCCAATGAAAGTTCATACTTTGGTTAATGAATTAAAGAAATAAAGTAATCATACTTCCCTGTGATGGTCAATTTCATGTGTCAATTTGCTGGGACATGTTGCCCAGTAGTTTGGTCAAGCAAGCACCAGGCCTGGTTGTTACTGTGAGAGTATTTTGTATATTTAAATCATTAGTCAGTTGATTGCCTCTATGGCTGATTACATCTACAATCAACAAAGGAGATTGATTGCCTTTCCCAGAGAGAGAAGTCTGATCCAATAAGTTGAAGGCTTAATGTGAGAACTGAGGGTATCAGCAGTCAGAAAGAATAATTTCTATCTATACTATCACCAGCCAGCTTCTCTTGGGAAATTCATTGTCACCTTCAACGAGTTTCCAACTTGCATCCTGTACCATAGAATTCAGACTTGCCAATCCCCACGCTCATGAGACTCATTTCCTATGGTAAATCTTAACATTTTATATATATGTATAATCTCCTTGTCAGTTCTATTTCTCTAAAGAATCCTGATTAATACATTCCCTTTGTCTAATAGGCAGCTATTTCTTAAAATTCAGATATCTTCTTCACTCAAAATAAATTCTCAGATACTTGGGGAAACTTTAGAGATAACTAACATTTTATTGAGCACTTAAGTTGGAGTCATATGTTGGGGAAGGGTGTTTGGTTCTGAAGACAGAAAGTTGGAAATCAAAGAGTCAAATTGACCTTAAAAGTCCCTCAAATGGCTGAGATATAAGAGGCACATAGGACCCAAGTCCTGCTGATCAGCTGATCACATCTTCAGTCTCACATTCCTCATGAGCTCACCTGGGATGCAGTTCTCTCCCCTGTTGGTACTCGCTTGTGCACTTCGCATCGTGTTTTACATGCATTATCTCACTAAACCTCTATCACCATCCCACGATGCAGATATTACTATTATCCCTATTTCCCTATTTTATAGGTGAAAAGACTGAGACTTGGAAAAATTAAGTAAATTGCCCAAGGTCCTGCACTGGAGCCGGGAATAGGACCCAGACGCGCTGCTTCTCAAAACTGGGGCCAATTTAAAAATAACTTTTCTTTAGTGGAGTCTTTCAACTTTATATAATTTCCAGTAACAAGTAATCTTTTCTGAGCAGTTGATTTTGATCTGAGCAAGATCATTGAGGCTGGTACTGCAAGACCAGGGCAGTCCCTTTACCACACGAGCACAACTCCCCACTGTTTCCCAGTAGCATCTCTCAGAAAGAGCCTCTGTTCCCATTTTGCACTGACCAAACTTTAAATTAAAAAAAAAAAAGAAGAAGAATAAA
>PVIY010050484.1:0-16190 GCA_004026745.1 Myrmecophaga tridactyla
TTTTCCTCAATATACAAATTTTAGCTCTTAACACTAGGCTGTCGATCAATTTTAAAAGTAGGAAATCAATTTTTCTAAGTTAATAACAATTAAGACCAGCAAGTATTTGTAATTTAAGCAACTCAGATCAGGCTGCCCAATGTTAAGACCATCTAAATAATGATTTTATTAACCAGGGGCTGTACTGTGATCGACCTACATTGCTCATTAAGGAATTGTAGAGCTCTGAATTTCAGAACTTCTACTGGTTACACACTTAGTCAGTTTTAACACTATTCTATAAAATGAAAACGATTCCCCTTTGTGGTTATATTTTCTTCAGGAATTTGCCCCTAATATTTAGGGTTTCAAATTCTCTTAGTTCCACTCTAATGGGCTCTATAAGAGTAATGGCATATACTTGTTAAATTTTTTGGTAGATCTTGAACTCACAATAATTAAAAGAATGCTTTGATTGCATTATTAATCAGTTGCTACTTACAAAGAAATTAGATATAACACCTTCTTTTTCCATGTTTTAAAAGCAATCCAGTTAGATTCTAAATGTAGCTCTAACTGCAATTAGATGAGAGCCAAAAGAAGGAATGCTATTGGCCACTAAGAATAAAATCGCTGCCAATACATTCACTTTTAGTTTATATGTTAATGTTATGACATCTAAAAAGTGTGAGAAACCAGATAAAACATGTCAAATATAATAAAGCATTGATTTTCTTCTAAAGGTATATGAGGTTAATATGTAATTTACTCCTGGCTCTTTACTTTGAAGGGAGGGGAGATATGATAAAGATTATGGAGTATCCATTGCCTTGTTTTTCTGGAGAAAAGCTGGGGGTAAAAAGCCCCATTTGAAATGGACATTCAATTTGCTGGCCCAGACATCTATCTCTAAATACCTGAGGGTAGAATGTTTACTTGTGACTAAATTTAGTGATTGAAATTATTAATTTGCTTGGCTTACACAGTAACATCATAGACGTATTTCTGATCTTGCCATGCTGTATAAACACTATTCTTTTATCAGTTTAGCACTATGTCATCATGACTAGTTAAGATTTAAAACATAGAGATGACGTTAATAATATCTAAGCACAGCCTCCTCTAACAGAAGAGTGTCCTCTCTGTCATTCAGATTTATTTCATCATTACTGTCAACTGCACACTGAGGGTTTTGGGGTGGGGGGTGTGAGTGGGTGGGGATAGAGAGGTCGGGCTTTCTTGGAAAGCCTTGTTATTTTTTCCTCAGAAGAGGTTACCTCATAGTTAAGTTAGGAATCTGGATGTTAAATGATTACACCTTTTTCTATATGTTGAAGAAAAATCCCACTTCTCTAACTTCTTGCCAAATCTGTATGATCAAATTTATTTAGAGGAGGGTCAACATTTTTCACCAAGAAATACAGGCACAGCATTCATACCCAATCACAAAGTCAAGTCTTTTATTATGCTATTCCCAGTAACACTGGCAAAATCACGTATTAGTGTGTCTACCACTGAGAGTGGTGCCTTTCAATTAGGTGGCATGACAGGGGGCAAGAGTAAATCAGCATTTCCATTTCCAGATAGTACCCATCAGCTAGCAGTACTACTCAATATATTGCATCAGCCAGGAGGCTAATATTGCTCCAAACTCTCTGGAAAATTTTAATTGTGACATTTTAAAACAGTTCCCTAAGGGAGGAGTTACCCTTTTCTAAACATCGTTGCCACATAGAGCTGAATTTAATATCTTAAATGCAGAAGCAAGTTAAACTGAAATAAAGCCAATGAAAAGCAATGTGTCATAGTTTAAGCTGCACTCCGCTAGAGTCCAGGTCAATTGATTATATATTGATCAATCCATTGCCTTTTGCCCTATCAGGAAGTTGTAGCTGGTGATCCTGTTTCCCGGCACATAATTTGGAAGACCGAAAAGATTTCGGTTGCATATTCTTAATGAATTAAGAATGCATATTCTTAATGTTCCTAGGAAGTTTCTAAGATTGAAGTTTGAGCAGATGCAAAGAGATTACAGAGTGGATGGCTGAAGAGGTCATTTCTCTGCTGGCTAAAATTTGAATAAAGAATTTAAGAGCCTAAAGACTATACCAGCTTCAAGCGAAAGAAAACTTAGGATCTCTTCCATGTAAGATACATTACATTTCTAAAATTTTATTTATATCCAATACCCAGCATCTATTATGGAAAGAACAATGTCTTTAGAATGAGAAGTTCAAGAATGAAATAATCACTTTGGTTTTGACAAATCATGATTTCTTACCACTTCAGTTTCCTTTATACAATGGATATGACACTATGAGCCACACTTAATTCACAGAGACCCATATGAAAATGTACATGAAAACACTTCATAAACATTTTAAAGGTCTAAACAAAAAAAAGTATAGAAAAATCAACCTCCAAACTTTCCACAAAAATTGGTGTTTTATTAGTTGAAATGAGTTTTATTTTCAAAAATATTGTTGAGCTGTTGTACAGATAAATAAAATGTTTGGTGCTCAATAGGAGATGTTATAAGGGTGATTATCAGCCACAGGAACCTGCCTGTGACAGTGTCACATCACCTCACACTGAAATCACTATATTCATACAGTTGGCTGTCAGTGGTTTATCTGTTCAAGTACAGACGCTCAAGGATCACACAGCTGCCCAAATTCCCTCTCGTTTTTTTTTTCTATCAGTGTTTATCTCCCTGATTCCCCAGCACAAGCCCTCACATGCATCAGTACAGTTGATCTCCTTCTTATTTACTACACACTTTGTTGCTAAACCCTTACAAACTTCTGCTCATTCCCTTTATTCCACCTTCAGTGGTTTTCTGCCAACTACATAACTTGCTGCAGTTTTCAATGCTGTGCACTAACTTGGAATCACCTAGCTGTTAAGCTTGTTTAAAGAATATTCTGCAAAAGGATCACAGACTTTGAAAGCAGAGAGTTAAGTTCAAATCCCATTTCCAGACTTCACAGCTTGGAGAACCTGGACGACACTGAGTGTTTGTCTTTATCAAAATGGATCATTAATTCTTACCTTTAAAATTGTTTTGAAAATGTATACAGCCAGTTTATTAAAAAACTACTAAAAACAGTGACTGGCACATGAAACATTTTCCATAAAGGTTCTCTTTAGCTCTGGTTATGATTGTTACTTGTATTGTTTCATATTTTCTTACATGATGCTTTGTTTTCTGTTCCATGTACAATGTTTCTTGTATGTTATCACTAGTATATCATGTTTTGTATATCTTGGATGCTTCCGTCATCCTTCCCCATTTCTGGAAAAGGCAGAATAATAATGCCCTCAAACTGTCGACAACTTAATCCCCAGAACCTGTGAATATGTTAGGTTCCAGGGCAAAGATGAATTGGGGGGAGGGGCAGAATTGAAATAAAGTTATTAGTCAGCTGACTTTGAAATAGAGTGTGAGGGATGCGCAGACAAGAGAACAGTGTGTTTCTAAAGCTCTCATTTCAAGAAATATTGATCCCAACCGCAAGATGTAATACTTTTATTGCTATTTCTTTAAAGAGAGTATTAGTAGAAAAGTCACAAGCTTTGGAGTCATCCAGATCAGGGTTGGAATCCCAGGTTTAATCCTTAATAACTCTATGACCCGTTGGGATTGGTGCCATCGTCAATATAGTATATGTGACAGATACATAACTTTGGCTGGGTTCCTACCCACCTAAAATTGTAAGCTATTTTACAATTCCAACTATCTGCACCATTCAAAGTGATCCATGAACTTCTGTCACACAAACAACTATATTGCCTTACAGATGATGTTACAGGAAGTTGTGAGGGTTGATATATATATATATATATAATGTAGCATAATGTACCTTTCAGGGAAAAGACATGGCACAGGGAATGGGAATCCAAGCGACTGAAATATGACCTGGCCTTGGAACCTGTGGGCTGACCCCTGCAGATCCCAGCTACCCTGCGACACTCTCTCCACAAATGGCCACAGCCACAAATCAGCAGTCCTGAGTCTGAGGCACACAACCTTAGAAAGTCATTTGATTCATCTTGTCACTAATTCCTGGACTGCTGCTCTGATGTGACTGGGAGTCTCAAGATGTACACCATTGTCAAATGTCTAAGAAGCTTAAATCCACTAGGATGGCAGACATCCTGAGATTTGGAAGGAATTTAAATAGACCGTGAAAAAAACCTAAACCTCTCTGAGACTTGCTTTTCTTAACAGCAAGCTTTGATCAAAATGAGGTTCTTGTGGTGTCATATTAAGAATTAAAATGATATCTTTCCAGTACTTAGGACTGCGCCAAGCATAATGTAGGTAATTGATAAAAGGTAGAAATTTATTTTAAATGTATCAAAAACTGATAACCCAGGAGAAAGGACCATACTTTTGTACTATAACAAAATCTGCAAAGGAGATGGTCGAACTGTGTCATTTCCAAAATTCCTTGAGTGCCTAAGAAAAGGACAGTTAATTGGTTCTCTAGACTCAGAAAGGCACTTCAGAGCAGACCTTTCCTGACAAGCCACTTGGAAAACACCCCAAACTCTCTGTGAGATTGTCTTTCTACTTTTTATAAATTATATCATCAGAGCATTCCAGAAGGCAAGGTACCCACTCTCACATGTCCATGGCTGCAGCTAATGTGTGAAATTACTGAACCATGCTAGTATAATATAAAAATAAGTATCAAATTCTCAAGGAAAATGATTGCATTTTAAAAATATGTAAATAGTAACATTGATAGTTTCACTATGGTGTTGTGCAGAGGTAAAAAACAAACAAACCTTGCATCCATATGGCTAGTGTCTTAAATCATCAAAAAATAATTTAAACTAGTGAAACCAAAGCAGATTACGACCACACATAAGCCTAGATTTAATGAATTGTGGAAGAAGCAATAAACTTAACAAATCACATATTCCTATTGATTAATGGTCTGTGAAAGACTTCCAGGTGACTTAGGCAAATAACGATTTTTGGTAATTATGAGATAAATAAAATCTATCTTATCTATTTTATCCCAAGATTTTGATGTTTCTGTCTCACAAATGAATATTTGCATTACTTAAAATATTTATTTCTCAATTATTTACATAAAATTGTATTCATATATCTCTTCTCAATTATTTTATACCAGATTATATTTGTTGGGTTATATGCATATATTATGATAATCATAAGCTTATAAGTAAAGAAGATTACCTCCTTAGAAATTAAATAATTTGATTAACTTCTATATTAGAATTACTTTGATAGTTAAATCTCAAATATAAATATAAAATATAAAAAAGAGATTATTTGAATTCCACTTACTATACCTGGCATTTTTTTGTTAAGCTAACACATATTTCTTATGTCTCAGTGGTTGTTATGTACCAGTCCTTTCATCATTAAGGACTTAAATATTTTTGGATTTAAGGACTTTTGTCCAAACTTTTGAAGCATTTATATTCTCATGGCGGAGTCACATAATAGTTAGAACGTATGAAAATTGCTACAGTACACCAACTGGAGTGAAAGCATAGAGGGAGGTGGCTTCACAAATGATATGACACTAAATGCATCCTGCAAAGCACACTTTGAAGGATTAGTAAATGTTCTCAAGGTGGATAGAAAGATGAAAGACACATTCTACCACATCTGGCACAAAATAGGAGTTTTGTTAATATTTGTATTTGTTAATATTTGTTTATAGATCAAGGCAGAGACAACTGCAGTGATTCTTTAAGGTTCAAAAACATCATAATATTTGCAGCATATTTATCTGCTAGTTGAGACAAATCACAATTGTGGTACATAAAAACTGCTTCAAAAGAAGAGTGTAGGCTTTCATATAATTTAAAAGTGAATGATTAAAGTAGAAGCAGAAAAGATTCTATTGCCTTATTTTATTACTGTATTAATACATTAGCGCTATATCAAATATCTAAAGATGTTGATGCAAGGAGTTCCATTATGAAACACATTAAAGGAAAGAAGTGAGTTTTTAAGATTAAAAAAATATTTTTTAGGGACTTCTTAGAGGAAATGATGTTAGAGCTGAGACCTGATGATAAGGAGGGAGTCCTGGGAAGATTCAGGGGACAAGCCTTCTAAGGAACAGGGATTACATGGTCCTAAAGGGGCAAGTGGCTTTGAAATATGCATTAACTATTTGAAAATTTTTTCTCTTTATGGTTTTCAAACTGCCATATAAAAAGTCTTAGAATGTCTGAAGAAATGTCTTGGCCTTTAAGGGGTAAATGTCTTGGCCTTTAAGGGGTAAATTGGTGGCTGACCCCCAATTCTAAAACGGTGCTCACTGGTCACTCTCTTCTTTCTCTGATTTTTTTCCCTCTGTACTAATTACTGCTAATATGACATTAAATATGCATCTGGGTTTTATTTTAGATATTCCCCACACCCTCCATAGAACATGAGCTTCAAAATACTAGGAAGTTTTGTCTCTTTAATTTTTTTTCTATATCCCAAGTGACTTGAATAGTACCTGGAACTTAGAAAGTGTCCACTAAATATTTATTGAATGAATTAATGGATAAACCGCAGCTGCACTGCTTTTGTTTTGTATCTTGGATTTACCAAAAAGTATTTTCTTTGAAGGAAGGTTTTTCCAATTAAAAAGTTGAAGATAATTATACAATACCATTTACAAACTTTTATATAAATATACCTAATACTATCATGAAATAATATTTCAGCCTTAACGCTTTTAGGACTTCTCAACTGAAATACAGCAAAGCTGATTAATCTTGAATGTGGGAATATGATAATTTTCATCTTCAATAACACTTGTATCTCTGTTACGCATCCATGATGACTAGAAAGTCAGTTCTTGTTGTTGTTCCTCCTGTGTTCATTTTTTAAATATATAAACAAAACATCCTTATTATAAAAAATGAAAATAACTTAAAAAGAATTTCACCCAGCATAGAGAGTACCTGGTATAAATCGTTTATAAAAATTTTAATACAAAAATAGGAGCATAATAAACATGGAGCTTTTTAGCCTTTTAAACCTAAATTACGAATATCTAATTGAATTTGAAGTAGACACATTCTGAAATATAATTCTTATCACCAGAGGAATAATCCATTGACTACTACATCATAATTTATTTGATTAATATCAATTATTGGAAGTTTAGGTATTCCCTAACTTTCTGTTTTTTTTATTATTTTTTGCATGGGCAGGTAACTGGAATCAAACCCGGGTCTCCAGCATGGCAGACGAGAACTCTGCCTGCTGAGCCACTGTGGCCCACCCCCAACTTTATTTTAAAAAGTCTACAACTAATGTCTTTACAAAGAGAATTCTGTATTATCTCAAAATAATTCCTTAAGATAAATTTTTAGAAGCTGAATTCACAGTCCAAAGTTTATGCACCTTTTAAGGCTTTCGCTGTGTTGCAGTTTGCCTGCCAGGGGAAAAACGAACAATACCGATGTACGCTTGCATTTATGTTATGGCCTGGGAGCCACTGAACTTCTCCTAAAGAAATTCAGGCTTTCAGTTGGAAAGGGATCCCTGCAATGACTAAAAAGCACAAAGGGTATAATTTGTACAAGTTCATTTGGAGATAAATTGAATTGTTTTCCAAAGTGATGGATAGTTGCTGGCTGTCTTTAGATATGGGCATTGCCTCTTAAGATTCTTGAGCTCCCCAGGCTACGGAAAGAAACACAGACTCAATCTTTCTGGGAGTCAGCTCTCTTTGGGCCTTGGCAATGAGATGAACACCAAAGCAGGTGAATTGAGGAAGAAAAAAACATTATTTTCAAACCCACTGAAAGACCAGAAGGTTCAAATCAGATAACCATAGAGCAAAAACTACTTTATTTTTCCTTTACTCATTCTATCATTAAACATATACTTAAGGAGTGCTATGTGAAAGGTACTAAAGAAATAGAATGTACCAGATTAAAAAGAAGGACTTTGGAGAGATGGCTGCCTAAATGGACTGCATTTATTCAAATTACCTCTGTTTTTCGTTTAACATGGACACTATTTGCCAAGTGTCCTAGACAAATTCCTTAAATTTTCTGTCACTCTATTTTGCTGTTTGTTAAACCGGTATAATATTACTTCCTTCATAGGCTTATCATAATTTTATATACTTACAAAAAAGCAATGTGATTATTTGCCACAGAAGTCACCCAATGAATGGCAGCTGTTTATATGATAGATTTGAAGATTCAGCTCAGACATAAACTTCAGCTCTTTTCTCTTCCAGCTGGGTTAATGACTTTCATCTGAGCACCACAAATATCTTTGGCAAACTTCTACAATACCATTTGAAACATTATTTACTAATTAACTCAATATATACCTTTTGCTTAAAAAAAGTTGACATCTTTAGGCAAGAATCATATTTTATTTATGTGATCTTGTGTGTCAGTGAGTGCCTTTGTCACCTAAGATGCTATTTATTTTACTGCAGGTGTTCAGCAAATAACAAGTAGAAGAATACATGGATTTCCTTCTCTAGTAAAAGACAAACAAGTAAATAAATTGCTATAATATACTAAAGATTAATAATATTAACTACAAAAATATTAAGATTTGTATGATATTTTACAGATCACACATTTAACAATATGTGCCATGCACTATTTAAGGCACTTGGGATTCATCAGCAAACAAAACTACGATGCTGAACTGCATGTAGATTATGAAACAATTACATATATTGCCCATGTATTTCTTGTGAGATAAATATTAGTATTATCCCTGTTTTACAGATGAGAAAACCATCTTTGATTTGCCCAAGATTCCCCTGCCAGGAGCCTGTATTGAACCCATACTTTTTGACTTGGAAATCAACCCATACTTTTTGACTCCATGTTGCATAAACAAGGTGCAATAATTTGTTATTAGAGGGAAAGAATTTTTAAAATCACATCATACTGGGAGGAATCAGGAGAAACCTTATGGAAAACATAGCATGTATTCATACCTTAAATGAGTAGTAGGATGCCAGTAGCCATAGAAATGAGAAGTTGCTAGAGGTAGACAGAGAGAAGGAATATTACAGATTGCTTGCAGTAAGTACTAACTGTGGGTCAAATGTGGGAAATGATGTCTGGAAAAATCGATTAAATCTAGATGTGGAAGGCCTTGCTTTTTTTTAGTACTCAATGGAGAAAGATGGCTTTTAAGCAGAGGGGAGTCATGATAAGATTTGAGATATAGAAAGCTTCTGGGTGGATTGAGATGGGTAGAGATATCAAAGCCATTTATGAAGCCATTAAAATAGTCAAGGTTAGGGACTCAATAAAGGCTTCAACTAGTATAGTTGCACTCTGAATGATTAAGAAAGGACGGACTGTGAAAATTACTTGGAAATCAATTGGATTAAAGGAATAATGATAGACAATGAAGAGGGAATAATCGGAAATGATCCCAAGATTTCTAGTCTGCTATCTTATTGGCACAATCTATAAAAGATAAATTCGGAAGCATGGCAGGTTTTCCCGTAAATATCAATGAAAACTTCTACATGTTAGAATTGTGATGCTAAGGGGATATTCAACAAGCAATATGGTAGTAGAGATTAGAGTGAAGTCAGAAATGGAGACATAGGTGTCTTCTGCATAAAGATACTAGTTGAAAAATGGAAGAGTATTGACTAGTTTATGGACAGAAGTGGGAGAGAGAGACAGAGACAAAGAGAGAGACACACAAAGACAGGATAGGAAGTCCTCCAAATTTGGAAATATAATGAGAAATAAGGGACAGAAAAAAAGAAAGCAACACCAAGTAGGATGCAGCCAGTTCGAGTATAAAGGAGAAATGACCTTGAAGAATGTGTGCATGAGAGAAAACTCTTTCAAACTGATGAGACACAGAAAGGTGAAATGCTCATCTGCGGATGAAGTATTTTTAGGACACCCGAGCATCATATAGAAGAAAATATCAGAGTATGAATACAGGTGTCACTGGAAAGGAGTAAGTCAAATCATAGCCAGTTTTCTACTGTGACTCAGAGATTTTTCTTTCTGGAAAGCGGTAATTTTGGGTGATCAGGGAAGTTTAGCAAGTTGCAAATGAGATGAAGGTGCATTTTTGGATAATTTGGTATTGACCCGTGAGTTTTTTTCAAAGAAGGACCTACTTTCTACATATGCTGAAATTGAAACTTATTTCAACAATAGCTAGCTACTCAATTTATATATTATCAGGAGATTATAATATTGTTAAAATATGAATGGGGTAAAAAAGGGGGAGATAAATGAAGCCAGAACATCCATATATTTTACTAATGAAGAGCGAAAGCCATTTAAAAGTAAAAGTTCAACCAAATACAGGATTTAGTATGTTTCTTGTAAATTCTACTACCCATTCATTGCCTAACTTTTAAAGAAGCAAAAGTTTGTCTTTAAGTTCTTATCACATGATCACTTCTTGACTTCCTTTATACTAGATTCTACCTCATTCTTCTAATGGAAGTACTATCTTTATATTCAATTGTGGGCTTTTTAATAACAAATGTAACTTCGTCATCCTTATTCTCTGCAAATAAATGGGCTGAATTTGCTGTGACTGGCAACACTTCCTTATTGAAAACCACTCCTCCATTGTTTCCTATGAATTCTACTCCATTTCTCCACCTCCTGCCCAGTACCTACTCGCATAGATTTTGCTCCTCTAAGGAGAGTGAATATCAACTCCCAAAACCATCTCTCTCTCCTATGTTAGGTTCCAGTTTGAAAGAGCAAAGAGCACTAACTCATTTTCAATTCTACCCTTCACTAGGAGAGAGGCTGTCAATAGGATATAATTATTATCACAAGCACAGTGAAGGACTCCTGGCTAAACTTACCCTGAATTTTCTTTCTTGAGCTAATACTGATCCTTAACCAAACACATCTGCTCATCAGCCTCTTAGAATTTATTGTCATTAAGATGAATTGAATCACCAGGTTACATGCCTTTATTGTGCCATTGAAAAACACCAGTTCATTTATTCAATGAGGTCTTAGGAGGTAGAAATTTCTCTAATGAACTATTATATTTGTGTAAGAGTTAAAAGTTCACTGAACTGCTTTTCACCCACTAAACACTTGAATAATCTGTCTGGCTTTCTATTTTTTTCCTGTCATTTTCCTGTAATAAGGACTTGCTATTTGAAAAGCTACCTATGATTAATAGTTGAGCAATAATTCTTTTTCTAAACTAATGAGATACGTTATTAATCATATTGTAAAAGAAAGGGATGATTAGGAAGAGAGCTAAATCTTAGTACAAGGTTGTATGAAGAATTACATGAACTTTTTTGTTCTCTATTTTTCCCTATCCAAGGTTATAAATTTTGGAAATAAGGTATGCCAGGAAAAGTCTGTATAACCTATGAATGAAGAAAACAATTCTGTTTTATAGAGAGATGATAATTTGTCTCCATGGCAGAGGCCAGGGGAAAAAAAACCCAATATCTGTTAAAAGCAAAGATGAAGGATAATATTTTGCAGCAGAGGCATTTCAATGAACCCTGGACAAGGACAAGTATTTCTAGTTCAGAAAAGACCATGTAAAAATGTATGTATTAAAATCTTTTATTTATCCTCAGCTAGTTGTTATGCTGAAACAGGCTTGGCAACACCTTATATTTAATTGGTACAGAAATTTTTATGGTTGTAAAGGTAAACAAGATTATGTTGAAAACTATTTTATGTTTTATATTTAAATACTCATTTGGTGTGATGTAGGTCGTGCTAGAAAGAAAATGCACTACATGTAATTAGATTAACACTGTAAATATGTTATATCAAAGCTCAAATTGTGAAATTTGGACTGCAGTTATAACTTGCTTCCTGAACATTAATTTTGAAAGTACAAAACCAGTTCTTAATATTACTAGCTAGTCAGCTGGTTTTATTTTGTGCTCACAACAATAAAAGTTGCTATAAAGTTTAGGTACTAGAAATAATTTGAATTAATGTGGCTTCTTATATCTGGAGATTCCTATTCTCTAAGGCTAGTTCATCTTCCAGAGCAAGTACCATTCTAATAGACTGAATTGTGCTTTTCTTGAGAAGATAAACCCAGGTATATCAAACTACATCATCAAGCCTGCTGCACTCTCTATATATCTCTGAATCAATGACCTGATGCATTGATATGGAAATACATGTAATATTTTTATTTTTTATCCCTTATAATTGGGACTACTTTGAGTTTCACTTGAAAATTAATAGTAACCAATATGAAAGTCCTCAGTATAATATGCTGCTATACAACCACTGAATTTATCAGAAAAAATAACATTAGAATGAAAGTAGTTGACATACTGGTTCTCTGTGTGTCATTGCACTGGCATAATCAATGTGAAAAGCTAAACACCTGGGATAAGACAACGCTAGGGGCAGCCTTGAATGAATGCATTTGTATATTACATACAGTACATACATTAACTTCAAATCTTTGATCTGAGCTGTGTGACCATAGCTGGGATTTATGACATTTATTATATTCAAATTTCTGATCTCAAAGTTAAGAGTTGTGAGACTATTCAGTTTGACCTTGTTTGTTCAGATAATTTAATGAGGCCACAGAACCAAAACTTTACAAACATTAGGGGATATTATTTCTTTTATTTTATTAAGCAATCCATATCTAGGATCAGATAGAGCAAGGCTTAAATTTTAGTTCCGATTGCAACAAGCGAATACATTGCAGAATGCTCACCTAGGAGCTGGGGCTATGAATTCACATGTGCTGAGGCCCTTCTGAGCACAACACAGCTAAGTCAATTGTCAGTCTTGATTAGAGGAACCAATTATCTTCTTTTCTCCCCCCTGCATGCTTTGGAATGGAAAATATCAGTTAAGCCTAATCAACATAGAGTATTACAAAGTTATATCAAAAGTATATCGGTTTCTACTTTTCTTGAGATAAGTTGCTTTTTTTTTTTTTTTTTTTTTTTTTTAGCTGGGCAGGCACCAGGAACCAAACCCAGGTCTCCGGCATGGCAGGTGAGAACTCTGCCAGTGAGCCACTGTGGCCTGCCCAACAGTTGCTGTTTTAATTGAAAATATAATGCGAGATTCTGGAGGATATGGGATGAGAATTAGTGCTGAAAGGATCAGGAACATATTTCTAGAAATTGCATAATCAGAAATTGGCTGGTTTTAAGGTCCTTCACTTCAATTTGTAGGTCAGGATGTGTGAGTCTAAACCTCACTTTTCTTCTTAGTTCAACACAATGCTTACAACATCTTGTATTTTCTATATGGAAGAATATTTCCCTGTATGATTAAATCCTAGAGGATGCACATACAATACTTGCAAATAATAAATTTATTTTCACTAATTAGACTGTTTTATATTTTTAGCCTCATTCTCTACACTGACTCCCTTCTATCACCAAATACCACTACGTGTTCACTGTCACAAAACCTGTTGTTCGTCTTCATTCTTGTTATAGCCAATATTACATTTTATATTTCAATGCCTTGGATTTTGATATCTGTTCCTATCACTGCTAAAATAAGTCTTTAAAGGTCTCAAAATGCAAAAAAATATTTTTTCAGTGTTACTTATAGCATTTGACAAGAGGGACAGTCCCCACTTTGAAACCCTGAAGGTCATTTGTATGGCACTTCTTTTATGGCTCTCTTCTCTACATCCTGGATCATTCTTTTCTTGTCTCTTCCACTAACTCCTCTTATATTTCTGCCAGAGTAATGCAGATATTCCTATAGATTAAATCCTTGTCCCAACTTCTCAGTCCACTTTCTCCTTGGTGGAACACCACTATTGTTTAATTGACTCTCCAAATGTTTTACTCTGGCCAGTTCCACTGACTTTTTTTTTTTTTTAACATGGACAGGCACCGGGAATCGAACCCGGGTCCTCGGGCATGGCAGGCAAGCATTCTTACCTGCTGAGCCACCGTGGCCCGCCCTCCACTGACTTTCTTGAGCACCAACTAATATTTTTTAAATGTTGGCTATTTCCTCCTAAAAGTGGAATACAACTGTCCCGAATTGAAGTTATTTTATATTCCCAGAAACCTGCTTCTTTGTCTGACTGTTTAGGTAGCAGCATTATGAATTGTTCAATTGGATTGGTCAAGGCTCAGAGTCATTAATTCTTATTTAGTTTGGAGCGTCTCACAGCTACGTATTCTATTCTATCACCAATACATCATCAAATTCAGTAGATCATTTTTTATGTAGATTATTGAGGTGACCTCCTAATTGCACTTTTCCTTTATCATTTCCCTGGATAAATATTCTATGAAAACCTCTGATTGTCTTCTACCCTCTGTTCATTTGAAAGGTAAATTACATACTTCTGAGCATGTATGGTAAACTCTGAGGGATTTATAGTCAGAATTATGTTTTATGTACGTCATTCCCCAAAACTTTATAGAGGGATTCTAGCAGGGCTGGGGCAGAGCGGAGGAGAGAGATATTAAGAAGACAGAGTGGGCACAAGTTACAGGTAAGCAATTTTTGTGGTAGTTTTAGTTAGAGATAAGGGTGCCTGCAATAAGGAAATCAATACAGAATAGAAGGACATATACTGATATCCCTTGCCTCAAGCTCTATGAGGATGTGCATTGATCATTCTTGGCTGCCCAACATCTAGATCACTGCCCAAGAGAAAGGAAGGCTGGAGTAAATGCTCTATGACTAAAGTAATTACAGACATCCTGAACAACAAATGTAATGCAGGGTTGAGGGCAGTATAGGGTAGCACAAGGCAATATAGCATAGACATTATAAGTATGAGGTTTGAATTTAAATCTGAGTTGGAATTGCTTTTATATCATTTACTAGCAGTGTGACTTTGGGCAAAAAAAGTGAGCTTCAATTTTTAAATTATTTATACAATTAAATCAATAATAGACTTTCCATCATAAGGTTGATGTGGGGGAAGATGATGCATTAAATGTGTTTAGAAGTCTGTCTGACATTTTAGTCCTCCGTAAACAGTATTGTTTATTACTGTTATTGTTATTAAATTTATAAATATGTATATATATATACTTCCACATACGCATATGCATAACATCCATTAAAATAACAAATAAATAATTTTGTTACATATATAATAAAATGGGAACAAAGAAAGGGGAACTTATCCGATCTGGGAAAGTCAGGAAATGTTTCCCTGAGATTATTCTTGAAGTTGAGCTTGCACAGAAGCACAGCAATGAAAACTTAACTATGGAAATGGAATCAAATAACAATTGCTGTTCCTTTGACTCAGGAGAAATTAAATCTCTAAAGACCCCAGACTGGGTCAGAATTATGTTTTACGTAGGTCATTCCCGAAAACTTTATGGAGGGATTCTAGCAGGGTTGGAGCAGAGTGGAGGAGAGATGTTAAGGAGAAAACAGAGCAGGCACAAGTTACAGGTAAACAATTTTTCTGGTAGTTTGCATTCTGACTTGCCCCCTTAGAAAGGATTTTCATGGGGTTAAACGATCTTAGAAAGTCATATTCCCTATCATATTTCATATCTGCCCCTTTGCTATACTTTTTTGTTATTATTTTATATTAGAATCTTTATGTTCATCAGAATCCTCAGTTGTTCTAAGTTGGAGCTACTGTTTTATCATGTGAACCTGGCACTGATAATGAAATTAAGAACACCGGTTGTATATTTGTACCTTGTAATTTCTTGTATCAGGGAAGGATCTCCAAAGACACTTCACTGAGGATTAAGGGGGCAGTGAAGTGGGTAAATGTGCAAGAAAGGTCAGAGGATTTATACACTCCCCAATCCTGGCCTTGCCCGTTGCATCACACAACTGATTGGAGAGCTGACTTTCACATTTCTAGGAACAAGAAAAGGGGCATTGAGACAAAACTACCTTCGCAAGCCTGATAACTGGAGTAATTTTCTTGGGGCTATCTGCCACATATGGACAGAGTTATTCATGATTCCCATAAATAAAAAAAGGATGGATTTGAATGAACTTTGGTATATACAATATATATTTGCAAATATACAATAGATGTAAGAGAATTGAGGATTTGATGGCAAATCTACTACAGATTTCAACTTTGATTCATCATTAATAACTTTTCTTGAAAGCGTTTAATTATGCATTCTTAACTTTTAAAATTTCTTCTATGATCTAAATCTAAGAGGCCATACTGTATTTGCCAAAGGGTCACATGCTCTCTTACCTACATCTATAATGAGCTTTGTAATTATCCTTTTTCAGGAGATTTAAATGTTAATTTTTTT
>PVIY010050485.1:0-16187 GCA_004026745.1 Myrmecophaga tridactyla
TGCTTAATGTAATCATGAGGAAATGCCAGACAAGCAAAACTAGATGACATTCTACAAAGTAACAGACCTGTACTTTTTGACAATGGATTGAATAACTGCAATAAAGATGGCGAGATAGAATGCTCACTCAGGAAGTCTCCTGAGGAGTTATCTTCGATATGTAGAACGTGCTACCATTTATGTGGGGAATTGACACAAATTCAGAGAACTGTTTATGCCTATAATTTCTCTCCAAACATGTTTGAGAAACTGGTAACATTAGTTATCTCTTTTTATGTAAATGTAATTTTATTGGGATATATTCACACACCATACAATCCATCCAAAGTACACAACCAAAGCTTCACATAGTTGTGCACTCATTTCTGGACTAATTAGCATTACTCCAGAAAAAGAAATATAAAGAAAAAAAGAAGACCCCAAACATTCCCTACCCCTTACCCCTCCCACTTATTGACCACTAGTAGTGCAGTGCACCCAATTTTAAGACTTACAATAGAATTAACTAAGACAATGTTAGTTAACAGAGCAAAACATCCAGAAGTAGAGCCACACAAATGCGGGCAACTGACCTTCTGCTTTTCAATATAGTTATACAATCATTATCAAAGATCAGGGCTGCTGGGTTACAGTTCAACAACTTCAGGTATTTCCTTTTGGTTATTCTAAAACACTCAACACTATAAACAAATATCTATATAATGATGCAGTAGTCACAGTCATTTGTTAAATCCTAATTTCTCAGTTATGCCTCCTCCATCTCACACTAGTTACTTCTTGGGAAGAGGTGGAAAATTGGAGATAGAACTGTTTTTTTCACTTTAATCTTTTTTATACCTTTTGTTGTAGTACCAAATATACAACTAAGAATTTCTCATTTTTGCCACTTTCAAGTGCACAATTCAGTGACATTGATTCTGTTCACAGTATTGTGCTACCGTCACTAGCACACCTCAACTCTTTCATCACCTCGAGCTATCAAATTATCTATTAAGCAATAACTCCCCCCTTGCCACACCCACTACCCCACCCCCACCACCATGGCCACTGGTAACCTGTAAGCTATCTGCCTATGAAGTTTACTTATTATATGTATATCATATAAATGAGGTCATACAGTCATACAATATTTGTCTTTTTTGTGTCTGGCTTATTTCACTCAACATGACATCTCCAAGGTACATCCATGTCACAATATGAATCAGAACTCCATTCCTTTTATTTATTTATTTATTTATTGTTATTTTTTTTCCCATTCCTTTTTATGGTTGGATGATACATTGCATGTGTCGACAACATTTTGTTTATCCAATCATCTGTTGATAGACACTTGGGTTGCTTCTACTTTTTGGCAATTGCGAATAAAGTTGCTACAGACATGAGTATAGAAAAAAAAAAGAATGAAATGTGATCCCCACTATATAGCATACAAAAAAAGTATTTGAAAATCACTATTTAATCTTAATTCTTCTAAATGATTGATTTCCTTTTGATAAATGCCTTTCAGGTAAAACTTGTCATGGTTTAGGTACCAGGTTTGGCTGTTGGCTGGTACGAATGTGTCCTCTACTTGGGGTAGAGTTAGAAGACAATGATCTGGGTGCTGGCTTTGTCATCTGATTTGATGGGAGTCACAATATTTTCTGGACCTCGGTATTGTGTGATATGAGCCTAATGATGTGTGGCCTGCCTGCCGCATGCATATATTTGAAATCTCTTTGAAAACTATCAGGAGTACAAATAAAAGATACTGTGATGATGCTGACTATTTTAAGATTCCAAATCTGGTGGGCTTTCAAATTTGACCATTTCTATTATGATGAGGGAAGAGTGAGGAAAAGAGTACTTAAGGATTAAGAAGCTTGTTTACCTTTACATGATTACAGTGATAAAGAGCTCCATGTAGAAGGACCTGAGATTTAAATTTGGGAATTATATGTGTATAGGTAAACAGTTATGGAAAAGGAAATTCTAATTCTTCAAGGCTTCTAGATTTTTCAGTATAGTATAGCTCAGGTGATTCTCATTTCCTAACATTAAAATAATGGAAACAATCGCAGAATGACTGAATTGAATACAAACTAAATTCACATCTCATCACCCATCCACTCTTCTGATCAGCATTGCTGCTCATGAAGACAGGCACATCAAATTCTATGATAACAATACAGGTAAGAATTTATTAAAGATTGGTGATTGTAAAGTAAAAAAAACCACCACTCTAGCAGATAAATTTTGCTGTCTATTTATGGCTTCATAGTCATGGAATAAGCATTGAAACACAAACATTATACCAACTCAGTTTCTGTTCATTCCACCCATATCTCGAAGAACTAGCCTTTATCACAGAATATAGAATCTTCTTGGTCTATTTACTGATGAGTAGATGCCATATTTAGGTCCTAGAGCCAAGATTATTAGTAGGGACACAGTGAACAAAATCATTCAAATACCAGTAAAAATTATCTAGTGCTGTGACCATACAGGGAAAAGTAGACACATGTTGGAATAGAGATATATGATCATTGTGTTTTGTTTAAAATTGTTCAATTATTGAGTAATGTTAGTGTTGCAGATGGAAAACCCCTGGGTCATTTGGCTTATTTCCTTCATTTTTCCATGGGCTGATCTTTCCTATGTTATTATACTAAGTGGTCCTGATTGATTTGAATTGGGCCATGGGTCTTTTCCAATAGCTATCAGTTTACATTTTACAGGTCTAAAGAAAATTTATGAGGAGCTGTACTGGAAGGAAAGCACCCTGTATTTGCTATTTTTACCCATGTATCTGCTTTTGGCTTTGTAAATAATGTTGACTTTTGCTGACTTTGCTTAGCTTCTGGTGATGATGAGTACTTTAATAGTTTTAATCCCTTTCTGTAAGATGTTTCCACCAAAGTTGGGCCACATTTTCTCTCTTCTTCTGTCTTTGTCTCACTCTCTTTCTTTCTATGACTCTGAAGTGTTCCCACAACCTATATAATTTGCCTGTAGCAAGGTAGGTGATTAAGAATGTCTAAATTCCAGTGAATGAACATGGCTTGGGGAGGGGTCTTTATGTACAAACTATTGACTATCTATGTTATAGTTTGAGAGACAAAACTATAATCTGAAATTTGAGCTTCTACAGTTCTTTTTAATGCCAGTAGTAGAGGCAGGAAGAAGACCTATGTTGTTTTAACTGATGGCAAAAGCTGTCAGTGCAGTAAGAACCCAGAGGAGGATGACTGGAGGAGACAGTGACAACGTGGCAGCTGGCCTGTGTTCAGAGGGAAGTTGTTAGTGAAGAGTAACAGTCTTTCTACCCAAAGGTCAACATCCACTCGATGGAGCACACCTAGGAGCTGTTTCAAGTTTACCAGTTGATCCTAATGGCCTGTACTTGATGTCTGGCAGTGAGTGTATCATCTGTGGATTATTTATTTTTCCTCATTATTTTTATGTTAATGTAATTTTCCTTTTAACCTCCTTTCTTTCGATGCAGGTCATGACCATTCAATACATTTATGGAACCTAGAAAGTAAGAACCTAGAAAGTATCCAAGAGTTATGGAACCTGGAAAGTATCCAAGAGTTCACAGCTCATCACACAAAGTTTGAAGAATCCATTCATGACATAGCTTTCCACCCATCCAAATGCTGTATAGCCACTGCTGGAGCTGATACACTAGCCGTAGTCTTTGTATGACACACACAATTCTTCACCTTCACCTTCTAGCTCTTCATAAATAATCAACTGCACAAAAGAAGACCAGAGCAGGTGTCAACTCATCTGGCCCTTTTGTTCTGATGAAGTAGCACAGAGAACATTTGTTAAAGTATAGTTTTGTAATTTGTATATTGTTTTCTAAAATTAAGGTTTGTCCAGGTTGCCGCAAGCTCAGCTGAACCTATGAGCCTGAAAACTGTCTAACATTTCCCCAACATGGGCCCTTTTGTTTCAGAGGTTGTTCTAACTCACTAGGCAGGCCCGAGTGAACACAGATGTAGTTTGTCCCCATAGAGTAAACAGGACATGCAATAAGAGATCATTTAAAAGCTTGATGGCTGAGAATGAGCACAGGAAGAACAGAGGCTTAGACCTAGTTCTCCCTTGAGAAGCCCCATTAAACACATTTGGGTAGTCAAAACAGTAATCTTCACCATATCTGCTGTACTAACCCCTTTGTACATAATGACCAGGAAGTGTTAAAATGAGTTTTTAATTTAGCTCTCCTTTCAGCTATTCACATGAAGCAACTGGCAAAGCATTCTACCTATTTGGGGGGAGAGGGGTGGATGCAATAATATATTAAATACATTATTCAGAAATGCTAAGCAAATATTTGGTTTGCAGGCAGAGTTCTATATTGTATTACATTTTGGAAAATAAATTTGGTGCCATTCTAAGTTTAACTGTCAGATACTCACCATTATGAAGAACAGGTGATACAGCCTGCATTTACCAAAGGTTTTAACTTATTCATGATTGAGATTCTGTTTATTTTTAAGGACAAGTAGAGCATATCTCTACAATTATATTAATTTTAAAATTCACTTTCACTAATGATGATTATAGTACCAGAGTGATGATTTCATATTGATGAAATCTTCCTTTTGATGATTGAAAAGACAGAAATTTGCAGTACTCACTTACTAGCATCCACGTAGCCATGCTTCAGATGATGTCTGCTCTTTCTTCATTGTTTCTCACATTCAAGTTGTCTGGCACCTACCAAAAATAGCTCATAATTATTATGTTTTAGCAGTCCAAAAGAGTAAGGTTAACCTCGGCCAGCTGGTTTTGCAAAAGCAAAAATTTGTACCCCAAAAGTGATTAATACCTCCAAGAACTTGCTGGAAATCTAGATGAAAGAGTTTGGACTTCATATATTTCCCCCTTACACAAAGGCATGGCATGAAATTCTTATGTGATAAAGATTCAACTAATAAAATTTAGTTTTAGATTAAAACACCTGAATTAGTTAATATTCCACCTAAGAACATCCTTAAAGTATTTAAATGGCATCTTTCATATCTACCTCGTTGTCATTTTAACTAAAGTAAACCTTTATGACATCTGAAATAATGGTTAGATGCAGTTTAAGATTCCATCTAGGTGCTTTTTTCAGGCCTTGGCATTTCAGTTATATTGAACTGATGTCACAAATTAGATTGAAAGACTTGGAATTAACTTTGGTTTTCTTTGCAAAGACTTGCTTAAAATGAACAATCCATATTGATAGAGAGTGGAGATAGCTCATCTCTAGTTGGTATATGTCTACGTGATATTTTCAACCAAGAGCCAAATTGTCATTGACTTTACATGGAAAAAAGAGCCCTAGGCATAACTTTATTAAGCTTACTTTATTGAGTTTATAACCATTATTTTATTTACTTAGAAGTTGGCTTCATTACTATGTTACTGGTTTAGTAATTTATTGAATTGTAGTACTTGAAGTGTTTGACACTGGGGTTCAGGCTGTACAAAAGTAGTAGCTGGCAGAAATTATGTGTATTTTTTAGTGAAATGTTTCAATTCCTAAAGTTCAGTTTTAGAGAAGGTCAGGGAAACTTACATATTTGTGTTAAAAACAAGGCAGTTCGTGGATAAAATAATTTGAATCATTTTTATTTTTACCACTAGAAACTTTTTAGTCGAGCATATCCATCATCCAACTGGATCTCCATATCAGTGTAAGGGATGCCAGATTGACAAAGTATTTGATAGATCCTTTCTTTGCATTAGTTTTTCTCTCTTTTTAATGTGAAAAATTCAAATGTTAGGCCAAACAGAGACCCTTAGATCACATTCATGTATTCTAGCAGTATTCCTGAAGTGGGGCTTAGGGTTCAAAGTGTTCCAGCCCTTTGCTAGTGAGGTTTTATAGGGTTTCACTGTGGAACCAAGCTTGACATCCTTCTGATGAAAATTAGAAAGTTCATTTTAATTTAGATTGAATCCAGTGTTTTCCTGGGTTTTTAATAGTCTGTGAACCAGTGAATGCCTGGTTAATGTAGAATGATTTTTTCCTGGTTGTGTGTTAGTGCTTCTCTGAAAATGTCTCAGAGAATGGTATTTTAATCGACTACTTGTAGAAAGCTGTTAAATTTGGTAATATCAGCAATCAGAACGTCTTGGGTCTACCACATACTTCCCTCTTTACAGTCCCCTTGCCCACACACTTCTTTCCAGTTCAGATTTTTTAAATATCCTCTACCCTCATCCCAACTATATAATCTAAAATCTGTCTTTTAGGAGGAACTAATTCTTAGTAATACTGAAACCTACTGTTTGTTTTGTGTCTTTTCAGCTTTGATTTACTAGAGCTGACTTCAGGACCTCATCGGTCCAGATTCTTTAAATAACCCCTTGTCTTTTTCCTTTCCCCAAATTGGTGAGCCCTGGGCCAGAGTGTTTGATCTTCCGGTACTTTAAATTTTAGTTTTAATATCAATGAATATAAATTAGTCTAAATGCTAATTTTTGTTATTTTTTTTGTAAATTCAAGGTGTGGATAAACTAAGATATCCATTTTTGGTGTCTCTAAGTGCATTGTTTGTTTTTAAATAAAGTGTACAAATATAGATAATGTGCTATAGGTATCTCATGAATTGAAATATTTGTCAAATTTGGAACCTAGGTGTGGATTTGCAATGATTCAATTAAAATATTTTAATACAACCTGATTTGGAGATTTTGGAGGTGAGGAGTAGTAGGGGCAGAGAAATAAAAAGATATTAGACAAAGTAAATGTGAATCCAAAGTAATGAACCAATCTTAATTATTAATTCTTAGAAAGATAAAAAAGTTTATCATTGTAGAGAGTTTGGACCTTTGGTAAACCAGTAACATTTAAATACTCCATAAGATTGGGTCAGTGATACTTTCAGGGGCATATGTGGGTTTAACAAATAGGTTTCACATTATTCAGATGTTCAATTAAATAGTTTTAAACATTATATATATTCACATAGACTTATAAATTTAATGTCCTTTATTCTTTGTTTGGCTACTTAACAGACAGGCATTTGCCTTCCACACTCCCTTGCCCTTCAAATCAACATTCTTAGGGGCTTCCCCTACCTGGAACTCAAAATCTTTGCTCAATCTGGAGCCACAGTACAAAATGAATCTCAAAGGTACCTCTTTTTGTTTCCTTGAAGCTACCCACTGTTCTTTGATGTTCTGTCTGCTGCTAGAGTAACAAGAATGTGCACAAATTTTTCAGTAATACCAGAAATATCTCTTTTGTCCCTCTTAATGAGACAGGATTTACTGGAGTCATCTTAGAGTAATCTAACGCAGAAGGCCAAGAGGACTGCCAAAATCACTCATGCAGTGATGACCCCTCCAGCATCAGCCCAGGCTCAGAGTGGTATTCTGAAGTACTCTGGTCCCCACTGGATCTCCAAGCTCATTGGGATTTTGTCCTGGCACTTTGGGTGTTCCCCAGGAATACCTGGGAGTGTGGCAGCCCCCATTAACACAAGCACTATAAATACACGAAGCACCCCCCACTTGTTATTTCGCAGCTACACACAATGACTAGGACACACCATTTCTATAGGGAACCACTGACAGGGTCTACACTTAGGAAAGTCGGGATCCTTATTTTCTGGAACACGAATTTTAATGTATTTTTGTATACTTCTCAAAATCAATGAAATTCTAAGATCTGCCAAACAGAAAAGGACTCACTCTGAGTATCACTTAGGTCCTACCATACCCTAAGCCCTTCTTTATGCCTAGTTAGTATCTGACTAAAGGCAGTGATGGTTTCAATCAGACTTGAGGGTGGATTTGATGAGTTGGGTGAACAAAATATACACTATCCTGCTGAGAAGGAAGAGCCTGTTTCATAGAAAAGTCTCTCACCCTTGATGATTTCGCCATTCACCTTACATGAAGATGGGTCCAGAGCCTAACTCCAAGTCAGCTTTTCTTGTATCTCTCTAGAGAGAAAGAATTAACCCAGGGATGTAAAGGAGGAAAACGTCTGTTAAATATCACTTGCAGTCTTAGAGTTAGTATAGTTAATTCATATTCCATCGTTTTCATGTCCTCATAAGATCCAGTGTATGGACCAGATTCCCCAAACCAAAAAGAATTTTTGGATTACCTCAGCAGCAGTTTCATATTAATAAATGAGAATAAACAAATTCTCACAAATGACAATTCCCAAACTGAAAATGTTTCTTTAATTAAAAATTTTTTTCATGTAAAGCAGAATTTTATGTTGAGCATAAGCTTGTGGTTTATATAAAATATACTGAAATGTTATTTAAAGTATACCAGCACCCAACAACTACTGCCTTATGGAAGTAACTTTTCATAAGTGGACAACATTAATTTAGAGCAAAAATAATCTCACCAGAAGTGGTTTACATTGGGTGAGGGTGTGATGAAGGAAGTCCCATACCAAAAAGGAAAAGCACTAGCTCTTGGGCCCATCACCTATTGCCTCACTTTTCCTTAGATGAGCTGGAAATATGACCTCTGAGATCCTTTTGCCCTTATCTAAATGTGAATGGTTCCAATTCTGGCTAGCTCAGCATTTGCCCTTGTAAAAATCTAAATTAGAAATTTGGAGGGGCGGCCCACGGTGGCTCAGCTGGCAGAATTCTCATCTGCCATGCCAGAGACCCAGGTTCGAATCCTGGTGCCTGTCCATGCAAAAAAAAAAATGGGGGGAAGCAGGGTGTACCTTAAAAAATAAATAAGGATACAAAAAATAATAATATGGGGGCAAAGGGTAAAATAAATTGGGTAGATGGAAATACTAGTGGTCAATGAGAGGGAGGGGTAAGGGGTATGGTATGTATTTGTTTTCTCTTTTTGCTTTTAATTTCATTTTCTGGAGTGATGCAAATGTTCTAAAAATGATTGTGGTGATGAATACACAACTATGTGATGATTTTGTGAGTCATTGATCGTGCACCATGTATGGAATGTATGTGTGTGAAGATTCATCAATAAAAATATATTTTTAAAAAATTGGGGGGAAGATATCAGAAATATCCTAGAGTCCCTTGGCAAAATGAAAGTAGTCAAGTGATTATCTCATGAAAATAGAAGATTCATTTTTGCTGGATGTTATCTATTTTGAGTGGTTTTGCCTATGCTTTTAAAACCGTTTTTAAATGTATTTATATCTTTTTCTATACACCTTGAGCCCACATTTCTGAGTATCCTATGATGGAATAATTTAATTGAATAGAAATGTGTATTTTAATAAAAGAAAAACACAATGGTCTCGTGTCTTTTAACATCCCCGCCTCTCCCAATACACAACTGCTATGTAGGAATGCTTTCAGATGTGGTGAATGTCTCAGTATTTTGCTGACTGCAAAATACAAGGAACCGGGCGGCTGCCGTGGCTCAGGGGTGGCTGCTGTGGCTCAGCAGGCAGAGCTCCGACCTGCTGTGCTGGAGGTCTAGAGTTCGATCCCTGGTGCCTCCTGCCCATATGCAAGTTAAAAAAAAAAAAAAATACAAGGAACCATGTGCGTTTGATATGTGTTAAAATGAATAGCACATTAAGCCACAGCATATATGCCATGTGAATAAAGTGACTAATAGCGTCCCCTCAGAGTGGCAACTACAGTAAGTTACTGTTAAGATTAAATTCTGCCAATTCCCACTCACATATTTTTTAAGTTTGCAGGTTCAACTAAAATATTATTTTATAATATTAATTCATTTAAGTGGAAGCCTCGTTTTTCAACAAAATAGTACAGGTACTATTTTGGCTTTCTTCCAAATCTAAAGCCTTTGGACTGTCTTTTATTCCTTTTAGTCTGCCTTTTAAACAATTAAAGAGTAATAATAAGCTCTTATTTCTCATTGCTGCAGGTTAATTAGGAATACACATCTACTAATTGCGATTTTAAAAAATGAAAGCCTCCAAACAGACTTCCTCCTCTTTAGTAACGTCATTGCTCTCTAGAGACAGAAATGATTTTATTTTTGAATTTGAAGGTTGTAGATCCAGGCAGTTTGGTACCCTCGATGTATGTGACTTGTATATAGCTTACCTCCATACACATAAAGTTTTGTTTTGTGAGATTTTTAGAAATTGTTTTGTTAAAAAGATTTGCAAGAATGGTCCAAGAAATGATCATGATGATGAATATGCAACTATGCAATGATATTGTGAATTACTGATTATATATGTAGAACGGAATGATCAAAAGTTACGAATGTTTGTGTTTGGTATTTTTTGGTATTTAAAAAATAGTAAGTTAATAAAAAAATTAGTTAAAAGAAAGATTTGCAAGAAATATATGATAAGTTTAGATATTATTGTCTTCCAGTATCTTGTGGAGGGTTTTTGAGGCAATAGACAGCAGGCAGTTTTGAGTTTTATTTTGTATTTTGATTTTCTCCCATACTCAACCTAGATTTTTGCATATTAAATACTGTTTATTTGTCATCTAACAAAATAAAACAGTTGATGAGCGTTTGTTTTCTTCTGTCTCTATAAGCACCTTGAGGCAGGGACCATACTTGTTTTCTTGTATTCCCCTTAGACCTCTTTGGGTGCCTTACTGTATAAAAAGTTCTCAATTAATTTTCATTGATTGATTAATCAGGGAGAACATTTTCAAAACTCTAAATCTATCCTGGTCATCAAAGGCAAAGAAAAATAAAGAATCATCTCTGCCAGTCTTGAATGCTCGAGTGCATTGAGATCTGAGCAGCTGTCCCTAAAATTGCAGGATGAATTTGGACTAAGGAGAAATGGGAACCTGACCTTGCGGGAGGGCAGTGCCCAAGCAGGCTGTCTCATGCTCTCCTTCAGCTGCAAACTTACAATCCTGCACATCAGAACTGTGCATAATGTATAGGGGGAGGGAGGTGTCTCTAAATCCTTTTATGGTGTCTCTTCTTTTCCTGCCTTGCCCTCCACCTCTGCCTCCAATGCCAGCCTCTGGCTCTGACCCTTCTTCTATCCTTGAACAAGCCCACCTTGACTAACCTGGGCCCGGACCCGGTCTGCCTCCACCCTCTTTCCTTGGGACCTTCAGACAGTCCTGCCACTTTTGATGGATTTGTTGTCCTCCAAGGAGGAACAGAACTTCCTCCCACTGGAAGTTTCTCAAGGAAGGGAGCTGTCTGGAGGGTTTGCTCTGTTGTTGAATTGTCTTAGTTCTCAGGGTTGCTTTGTCTTGAAGATTTTATGGTGATCATTGAAACATTTATTAACCCTCCTAGGAATATCTCTGTGTCATTTTGATTTGCCGCATCCACTCCAGCAGGATGCAGGTGGCTCTATGGCTTTGGCTGAACACCGTAATTACTCTAGGAGTAGAAGAGTCCACAAGTTAGAGACAGCCTGCCTATACTTAAAAAGCAAATGATTTTTAAATCATTAACAGAATCATCAACATAACAGTGAATTATTTGAGTATGAAATATTCAACTGAATTATTTCAAAATCATATTATAATAGAACTCTTATCTCTTCTTTCTTTTTATTAATTCCTTGAAGATCAGTCAGCATAGCACAGAGGAAAGAGCAGGAATTTGACCCAGACAAAGGACATTTAAATGTCTGTGAGATTTTGAACAAGTGAATTGCTGAGTCTCATCAATAAAATGGGGATAATAAATGTTCCTAATTTGAGATAATTGATATAAAGCACCTGATAAATGTCAGGCCTTAATAAGTTTCCAACAAGTAACTATTATTCACTCCCTGAAAAAAGACTTCTTCTCATACAATTCTTGTCACACACCTGATAGCTTCTAGAATATCAGGTTTTTAGGAGAACAAGGTTAAATGAACATCAGGAGTAACCCTAAAGAGGAAATGAGGTTGTACATAAAAGAATACTTTCCTCAATATTTGAGTGCTTACTTTTTATTTTATTTTTTTCCTTTTTTTTTATTTTTTTATTTTGCATGGGCAGGCTCCAGGAATCGAGCCCAGGTCTCTGGCATGGCAGGCAAGAACTCTGCCACTGAGCCACCATTGCACCACCTTGTGTCTGCTTTTTTTGCCAGACATTCCTAGGTACTGGCATACAGCAATGAACAGACAAAAACCCTTACCTGAAATGCAGCTCACATTCTATTTGAGGAAAATAATAAACAAGGTGTTCAAAATCCATAAAATGTTAGTGATAAGTGCTGAGGAAAAAAAACAAAGCAGAGATAGAGGATGGGAGTATTTCTTGATTTGCTGTTTCTCACTAAAGGGATGATGCAAATTAAAAGAGTAAAAAAATTAAAAGTAATACATGAGATAAAGGTGGCTATTGGTAAAGCTAATGTCCCACCACCCTCCTTCACTCCTACCCCCTTGTAACTGTGTGATACGTACCTTCCCACGTGTACACATAGTACATGGGGTTGCATCTACACGTTATTCTCCAGCTTGTTTTCCTTATTGCATATCATGAGCATTTTACAAGTCTTTACATATGTATAGATTTCTTTGATTTTTTTAAAACAATCTTACATAAATAAAATGAGATTTGGGGTAGGTGGTCATTTTGCTTTAATTATATCCTCCACATCTTACTTTTATCAGTAAATCATGGAAATCCCTCCAAATCTGTCTTACAGCTCTTAACTCATTCTTTGTAATGACTCTATAATGGTGATGACATGCCACCATTTACTAAACCTCTTCTGTATTAATGGTCATTTACTTTGTTACCAGATTTTTCTATTATAGTAAACATGCCTGTGCATATATTCATGGCTGTGATGCTTTTACTTCTATGAAGTAGATTCCCTACAGTAGGATTCCTGGGTTGAGGAATGTGCTGGTGTGAAAGGATTTATGTACCTTAGAAAAGCCTAGTCAATCTTGTGGGAGCAATGGTTTCTTCTAAGCCCTATTCAGTACTAAATGGTGGAAACTTGATTAGGTTATCTCCACAGAAATGTGACTCAATCAATTGTGGGTATTAAACTTGATTAGATGGAGAAGTGTCTCCACCCACTCTATGTGGGTCTTGATTAGTTTACTGAAGTCCTATAAAAGAGGAGACATTTTGGAGAAAGTTCCCTTTTGAGAAGGAGGGGAGAGCTGTAGGACGACAACAGAATGAGGAGAGGACCACAGGGTCCACCAGCCAGACTTTTGGAGATAATGAAAGAAAATGCCCCTGGGGTGGGGGGACTTCATGAAACAAGAAGCCAGAAGAGTAAGCTATCAGAGTTTTCCAGGTGCCCTTCCAGCCCAGAGAGAAACCCTGACTGTCATTGGCCTTCTTGAACCAAGGTATCATTCCCTGGATGCCTTAGATTGAACATTTCTATAGACTTTCTTTAATTGGCCTTAGAACCAGAAGCTTGCAACTTACTAAATTACCTTTTTCAAAAGCCATTCCATTTCTAGTATATTGTATTCCAGCATCTAGTAAATTAGAAGAATAAATATTTATACTTTAAAATTTTTAATAAATCTTGAAAAATTGTTTCCCCAAAAGGGCCAGAACAATTTATATTTTTACCAGTGTGTAAATGTGTAGAAACGTTCTTTTCCCTTTATACCCACTAGCAATAGCTGCTATAACATTAAAATAAAGAAAAGCCTGATGGATGTAAAGTGATTTCTCAGTGTTATTTTTGTTTGCATGTCCCTAACTACTGTGAATTTAAACATCTCCTTATGTAGTTGTTGGGCATTCAGCTTTCACTCATAAGTGAATTATTGTATGAGTTTTTATAGCTGCATAAAAAATTACCAAAAACTTAGCACCTTCAAACAATACCCACTTATTATCTCATAGTTGTGTAGGTCAGAAATCCAAGCAGAATCAAGTGGCTTCTCTGCTTAGAGTCTGACAAGGCCAAAATGAAGTTATTAGCCAAGCTGAGCTCTACTTGAGGGCTCTGGAAGAATTCACTTCCAAGCTCACTGGTGGCAGAATCTGATTTCTTGCAGTGACAGGGCTGCAGTCCCAGCTTCCTTGCTGGCTCTCAGCAAAGGCTTGCTCTCAGTTTCTAGAGGCTGCTTTCTCTTCTGCCACCAGTCAGAAAAAACTCTCTGCTTTTAAAGGACTCATGGAATTAAATTAAGCCCATTCAAATAACCTCTGTACATTAAGGTCAACTGGTTAGTTACCTTAATTACATTTGCAAAATCCCTTTGCTTTGTAATGTAGCATAATCATGAGGCAAGTTCCTGGAGGTCCTCTTAGAATTCTGCCTCCCATAAATATTAATACTTTTATTTACACCTTTATTTTTGCTCATTTGTCATTTTTTTAATATTTTTATCCATTTTTCTGTTATGCTTATGTTTTTTAACCAGTTTGTCAGAGTTCTTTGTATATTATATGTATTAAGTCTTTCTTCTCTTGGTTAGAAATATTTCCTCCAATTAAAAGGTGTCTGTGGATCACATTTGTAATTTATTTCACCATATAAAACAGCCATTTGAATTTCTTCTTAAGTGAATTACATTTTTATATTTTTATTCCTATATTAATATTTATTCATTTTACATTTGTATTAATATTTTCCCATGTTTCCACTGTTTTATTACATTTATAAGTGCTCTTTGTACATTATACAATTTCTCTTAATATTTGCAAATATTTCTCTCCAAATCTCTACTTGATCATGTTTATAACAATTTTTCCTATTCAGAACTTTATATGAGTATATCTTCAAGTATGTATATATTATTCTAAAAAATATACACATTTGTGACATTATAAAGCTTTCAAAGTGCTCTGTCTTCATTAAGAAGGTTTGCATCCATGTGGCAATGTGTAGTCTCCTAGAATTGCATGCCCTTTTTTTTATTTTTGTTGTATTTTGTACATTTAACTCTTCACTACTTTTTGCTTTTGTATAGAATGCAAGATATGGATCCAATTCAATTTTCTCCTAAATGCGTTCCCAATTGTTCCAGCACCATTCATTAAATAAACTATCTTTTCACAATGAATTGAAATGCAAACTTTATCATATTAAGTTCTCATATAAGATTATTTCTCAGTATGCTATTCTGTTTTACCTATAGTTCTCTTTACACATAGCAGTATATGGATTCAATTGTAATGGTTTTATAAAATGGCTGTGTTCAGTAATTTTATAATCTCCTCTGCTTCTACTTTTGCTTCCCATCCTGCCCAAGGTTCATTTTAGTACCTTATTTGGCTATTCTCAGGCATTTGAAATTGGTGCTCATTTTATCTGAGTCCAGAAAGCACCTATAACGTTGTCCTGCCATCTTAAAATATGGTATCATTTTCTGTTTACTTGGATCTTGTTTATATCTTTAATAAGATTTGAGAATTTTCTCATTTAAGTTTATTCCTTTAAATATATTCCTACTTATTAGCATTTTTGTCATTATTGTGAATGAGTTTTTTCTATTTCCATTTCTAAGGGCTTATTACAAATAAAGGGAAATCTATTGTTTCTGTGCTCTTACCTTGCATACAACCAAATTTATTGTTGCATTTTGACTAACTTTCTCATTTATTATAGCCATTTTCACTAGAGTGTTTTCAGGTTTTTAGAAAAATAATCACGGCATTCACAAAAATAATTTTAATTTGTCTTTTCCAATGTTTGGCAGACCCTTTCATTTTCTAGAATTTTTATGGTCTAGAAACTCAAATTGAGTGAGGAATAATAGTGATGTTAACTTAATGGAATATCACCAGGAACCATCCTTGTCTGTTATTGATTTTAACTGAAATGGTTTTGGTGGATAGTTACTTAGGACATTTGTGCTGTTATTTGACCAGCAATCTTTACCTTATTTTAATAGGTGCCAAGAGATTTCATTTGAATAACTGCTGAATTTTATGAAATGTCTTTTTGGCATCTTTTCATAAGGCCATGTGTTACTCTCCTTTAAGCTTTTAACTAGCTGAATCATGTGTATAGAATTCCTGATGTTAAATCACCCTTCCTGTACTAAAACCTACTTGGTCATAATGTGTCATTCTTTTTTTTATAAATCTGTGTTCTGGGTGCTAATTATTTAATTTAGAATTTAAGCATGCATATTCATAAGTAAGATTAGTTTATAATTTTCATTTATGAACTACCTTTACTAGGTATAAAAATAATGCAGATTTGGCAAGGCTATTGGAATAATCAGAATGCTCATTGGCTGCTAGTGAGATGTAAATTGATTTGTATAATTTGGAAAACTATTTGGCAGAAAATACTCATACTGTGGGATCTTGTAATTCCACTCCTAGGTATATACTCAATAAAGCCACACA
>PVIY010050486.1:0-16187 GCA_004026745.1 Myrmecophaga tridactyla
TATTTCATGAGTTTATTCTGTCTTAAAGCTGCATAATATTCCATCGTATGTATATACCACAGTTTGTTTAGCCACTCGTCTGTTGATGGACATTTTGGCTGTTTCCATCTCTTTGCAATTGTAAATAATGCTGCTATAAACATTGGTGTGCAAATGTCCGTTTGTGTCTTTGCCCTTAAGTCCTCTGAGTAGATACCTACATGCTAATATGCTTTTATTATTTTGCAAGAAATATGTGATTGGTTCACATAAGGATGGGATTTCTCTGACTTTCATGTCTCCTGGTGCTGACATTCTAAATATAAGTACAGTTCCGCTGCTCAATAAACATCATTAATCTGCAGTTTATGCAAATCAGAACCCTATTATTTTAATAGTTTTAATAAGCAATGAAATCTGGACCATTGTTTGCCCACTTATTTTGAAGAGAGTGTTCAGTAATTGCAAAATATTATTCCACTATTAGCATCACTATTGTCAGTATTATATTAACAAAATATTCCAAGATAGAGAAAGATTTCTGTGTAAAGTAAGATTACACCTGAAATAATGTTCTCTTAACAATAGTAACGGTATATAAGTTTCAGTGGTAACACCATGGTAAAACCATAACCAGTTTGTTTGTTTAATACCATTCTGTTGGTAGTTTTTTTTTTTTTTTACTTTTTTTTTTTTTTTAATTTGCATATGGGCAGGAGGCACCAGGGATCGAACTCCAGACCTCCAGCACGGCAGGTCGGAGCTCTGCCTGCTGAGCCACGGCAGCCGCCCCTGTTGGTAGTTTTATAAAAGCATTTTATTTGACTTTTTTTCTTTATTCTTACTTCTGATTCATTTCGTTTTGGGATGTGCAGGAAAAGAAAGTAAGAAGAAAAAACTTTAGTTATTAATTTCAGTAAGTTTGGAGACAACAGGAAAAAAAGATATGGCCATGAAGACATTGGATCATCAAGAGATTCTAAAGGTACAGTTCATACATCCCTGTACCTCAGGACACCAAATATAGAATTTCCATTGAAAACAAAATTTCTCTACTCAATATAACATGGTAGATATTTGATTTATGAAAGTCTATAGGTGTGTTTGTTTATGTATTTCCATAAGCAAACATACCCACAGTGTGTCAGTTTGGTTTTGTGGAAGATGTTCAGTCTCACTGGTGTCTACAGTGCCTGGAAGAGTTCCTGGAATACAGGCAATTCAACAAAAGGTGAATTTACCAATAAACTCTTTCAGATTAAGTTTCAGGTTCTCTAAAATTGTATATGCCCCTTTCAAGGCACTCACCTCATTTTATAATTGCAAGTTTATATTTGTAGTTCTATGTTCTCTTTTGAAGGGCCATGAACTTGGAGTCAGTAAATCATTGACGTCTAATTAAATGGAGTCAATAAATCAATGATATCTACTCAAATGGGTGGATGAATGAATGAAGAAGCCAGGCAATGATTGCCTGAAAATAATAGTTCATCTCTACCCTATCTTGGGTAGTGATCTTTTGGATCTTTTTTCCCCTGAAAATTTTTGATGCTCAAGTTTTCTAACTCTAAACTTTCTCCACTAATCTATAAACTTATGGACATCAGTCCCCTGACTTTTTACCCAATTCTATAAATCCCATCTTTTCTCTTGCCTCCCAGAGATAGGCTCAAACCCATTCCTATGAGGGACTTCTGGGAAGATAGCTGAATAGAGTAGCTCAAGATTAGCCCTGCTCCACAGAAAAGTTAGAGAAGGGACAGGAAGGCGACTGAAGCGGCCATTCAGGAGTATGGCTGACCTGGGAGAGTCTTCTGCACCACATGGGGCAGCCCTGGTTGGAGAGGCCAAGGAACTGACAGGTAGAAAGCTGGAGACTGGCGTGGAGCTACAGAGCCCACAGGAGTGCACGGACAGGAGCCAGGGACCAGGAATTAAGCCAGGCCATGTTCCTTGGGTGTGCTACCCTCATCAGCACAGCCCCATGACCAGCAACTCACCCCGTACCCCATGCATCTGAACCCCATCACCCGCTCACATTCCCCACGCTCCAAGCACTCCCACCCCACCAGCCCCCAGTACACGTACCTGCCCCACCCCCCCCGACCCCAAGTGCAGCCCAACCCACCTCTCCTGCACCCCTCCTGAGCACTACTTCCCCCTCCCTGTTCCCTGCAGGCTGTTGCCAGCACATAAAAGCTGTGGGCACTAACCTCCATACCTAGGCTACCCCTGCCCCTGCCCATAGTATTGTACAGCCTCACTCCACACACCCTGAGCTCTGCACATCAGTTTATGGCACTCCTAGGCCCACACATGTGCACAGGCCCCCAATCACATCATTCAATTCTGGGAACCACACTTAACAGTAGTCCTAGAACTGCACATGTGCACAGCCCTCAGCCACACATCCCAGTTCTGAGAAACTGCTGACCTTCACAGCCGGGTCACATCTGCCCTAATCATGATGTTGACCTGCTGCCATAGTTCTACACATGCTCACAAAGGGACCTGTGCCTTAGACCAATGCACACCAGGGTTATGCCTCCCAGACCAGTATACCTGGACAGCTACATCCTCCCAGGTTACTGGGCACCCACATTCACAAGGATCAGGATAACATCCCCAACCTGTGCCTATACCTGCCCTGAAACAAATCACCACACTGAATGCCCCACCCCACACCCTGCTCCCTGGTATACAATTATCTTGCAAACACAAAGCCTTAGGTTACTGAAAGAAATCAACTCCCAAAGTAAATCAGTCAAAATATTTACATGCCACAAAGACAGCAGATCACTAAGCATATTACAATGCAGACAGATATAGCCTTGCCTAATGACCAAATTAAAACACGAGAGGTGACACAGACATTGGAACAACTAATCAAAGATGTTCAGAAAACTCTATTTAATAAAATAAGTGGGATAGCAAATGACATAAAGGAGATCAGGAAGACGTAGAAGAGCATAAAGAGGAATTTGAAAGAATAAATACGAAAATAGTGGCTATCACAGAGATTAAAGATTCTGTTTACCAAAGAAAAAACATACTAGAGGCACATGACACCAGATTCAAAGATACAGAAGAAAGAATAACTCATATAGAGGACAGGATAACTGAGTTCAAAGACTCAAAACAGCAAAGGCAAAAAAGATGGAAAAAATTGAATTGGATCTCAGGGAAATGATAGACAAAACAAAGTGCATAAATATAAGAATGATTGGTGTCCCAGAAGGAGAAGAGAGGAGTAAAGGGCTAGGAAGATAGTTGAGGATACAATGGGGGAAATTTTCCCAACCCTCATAAGGGACATAAATATACAAGTTAAAGAAGCCCAACGAACTCCAAACAGAATAAATCCAAATAGGCCTTCCCCAAGGCACATACTAATCAGCCTGTTAAATGTTGAAGAGAAGTAGAAAATCCTGAAAGTGGCAAGAGAAAAACAATCTACTACATGCAAGGGAAATCAAATAAGACTGAGTTCAGACTACTCAACTAGCACGCTGAAGGTGAGAAGGCAGTGGTATGACATATTCAAGATCCTGAAAGAGAAAGACTTCCAGCCAAGAATTCTGTACCTGGACAAATTATCATTCAAAATTGAAGGAGAGATTAAAGTTCTCACAGACAAAGAAGTCCTGAAAGAATTTGTCAACAAGAGACTGGCCCTAAAAGAAATACTAAAAGGAGTTCTGCCAGCTGAAAAAAAAAAAAAAAAGACAGGAGAGGGATGTCTGGAGGAGGACATAGAATTGAAGAGTACCACTAAGGTTAATTTAAAGACTACAAAGAGAAAGAAGGAAAAGAATATATGGATCTGACTAATAAAATAAAAAAGATAAGATGGTGGAATCAAGAAACACCTTCTCAGTGATAACTTTGAATGTTAATGGACTAAACTTACCAATGATGGATTGGCAGAATGGATTAAGAAACATACTCCAGCAATATGATACTTACAGGAGACTCATCTTAGACACAAGGACACAAGTAGACTGAAAGTGAAAGGATGGAAAAAGATTCTCCACACAAGTTGTAACCAAAAGAAATCAGGAGTAGCTATACTAATATCAGCCCAAATAAACTTTAAGTGTAATGACATCAGTAGAGACAAAGAAATACACTATATAGAAATTAAAGGGTCAATTCACCAAGAAGATATAACAATCATAAATGTTTATGCTCTCAATCAAGGAGCTCCAAAGTACATGAGATAGACATTGGCAAAACTGAAGGGAGTGATAGATGTTTCAACAATAATAATAGGAGACTTCAATACACCACTCTCCTCTATAGATAGAACAACCAGACAAAGATCAACAAGGAAATAGAGTATTTAAATAACTTGATAAATGAATTACACCTAATAGACATATATAGCTCATTGTACCCAAAAGTATAAGGATGTACCTTCCTAAAGAAGAAGACTACAGTGAGCACTAAAGAGTGCTCATGGAACATTCTCCAGGATAGATTATATGCCGAGGCACAAAACAGGTCTTTATAAATTTAAAAACATTGAAATTATTCAAAACATTTTCTCTAATCACAGTGGGATGAAACTGGATCTCAATAACCACCAAAGAACGAGAACATTCACAAATGTATGGAGATTAAATAACACACTTTTAAACAACCTGTGGGTCAAAGAAGAAATTGCTAGAGAAATCAATTGCTATCTGAAAATGAATGAAAATAAAAATACAACTTATCAGAACTTGTAGGATGTGGCAAAGGCTGTGCTGAGAGAGAAATTTATTGCCCTAAATGCCTGTATTAAAAAACAAGAAAGAGCAAAAATTGAGGACTTAGCACACCTGGAGAAACTTGAGAACGAATAGCAGACTAACACCAAAGCAAATAGGAGAAGAGAAGTAACATAGTTTAAAGCAGGGGTAAATGAATGGGAGAACAAAAGAACAATAAAAAGAATCAATAGAAACAAAAGTTGGTTCTTTTAGAAAATCAATAAAATTGATGGGCTGCTAGCAAGACTGACAAAGGAAAAAAGAGATAGGATGCAAATAAACAAAATCAGAAATGAGAAGGGGTAAGTTACCACAGACCCTGAAGAAATAAAAGAAATCATAAAAGTATACTCTAAACAACTATACACCAACAAACTAGACAAATTATATGAAATGGACAAATTCTTGGGGACATACAAGCAAGCTACACTGACTCAGGAAGAAACAGAAGGTCTCAACAAACCAATCACAAGTAAAGCTATTCAATTAGTGATCAAAAATCTTCCTACAAAGAAAAGCAGGGGCCAGATGCCTTACACAGGGGAATTTTATCAAACATTCCCAAAAGAATTAACACCAATCCTGCTCAAACTTCTCCAAAAGATTGAGGAAAAAGGAACTCTACCTAACTCATTTTATGAAGCTAATGTCATTTTAATACCAAAACGAGGTAAAGATGCTAGAAGAAAGGGAAACTACAAGCCAATGACCCTATTGAAAACAGATGCAAAAATTCTCAATAAAATATTAGTAAATTGAATCCAACAACACGTTAACCATGGCCAAGTGGGGTTTATGCCAGGATTGCAAGGATGGTTCAATGCAAGAAAATCAATTAATGTAATACAACACATTAACAAACTGAAAGGGAAAAATCACTTGATCATCTCGATTGATGCTGTAAAAGCATTCAACAAAATTCAACATCCTTTTCTGATAAAAACAGTCCAAAAGATAGGAATCAAAAGTAACTACATCAATATGATAAAGGGAATATATGAAAAACTGATAGCCAGCATCGTACTCAATGGAGAGAGACTGAAAGCTTCTCCCTAACATCAATAATGAGACAATGATGTCCACTGTCACCACTATTATTCAACATTGTGCTAGAAATTCTAGCTAGAGCAGTCAGGCAGGACAAGGTAGGATGCCTTGAAATGAAAAGCATCCAAATTGAAAAGGAAGAAGTAAAACTCTCATTATTTGCAGATGATATGAGGCTATACTTGGAAGATCTGGGGAAATCTACAGCAAAGTTATCTGAGCTAACAAACAAATTTAGCAAGTTGGCAGGCTATAAAATTAATGGGCAAAAATCAGTAACATTTCTATACACTAACAATAACCTAGCTGAGGAGTCAGTTAAGGAAAAAATTCCATTCAAAATCGCAACTAAAACAATCAAGCACTTAGGAATGAACTTAACTAAGGATATAAAGGAATTGTACACAGAAAACGTTGCTAAAAGAACTCAAAGGAGATCTAAATAGGTGGAAAGACATTTCCTGCTCATGGATAGGAAGGCTAAATATAGTTAAGATGTCAATTCTCCCCAAATTGATCTACAGATTCAACACAGTACCAATCAAAATTCCAACAATCTACTTTGAAGATTTGGAAAAGCTAATTACCAAATTCATCTGGAAGGGAAAGAGACCCTGAATGGCTAAAAGCATCCTAAAAAAGAAGAACGAAGTGGGAGGATTAACACTTCCTGATTTTAAAAACTATTATAAAGCCACAGTGGTCAAAACAGCATGGTAGTGGCACAAAGATAGACGCATTGTCCAATGGAATTGAATCAAGAGTGCAGAAATAGACCACCAAATCTATGGTTAACTGATTTTTGACAAGGCCCCAAATCCTCTGAATTGTGACAAAATAGTCTTTTCCATAATTGGGCATGGAAGAACTGGATATCAATAGCCAAGAGAATGAAAGAGGACCTCTTTCTTACACCCTACACAAAAATTAACTCAAAATGGATCAAACACCTAAATATAAGAACTAGCACCATAAAGCTTCTAGAAGAAAATGTAGGGAAACATCTTCAAGACCTAGTAATAGGAGGTAATTTCCTAAACCTTACACCCAAAGCACAAGCAGCAAAAAAAAAAAATATGTAAGTGGGAACTCCTCAAAATCAAATGCTCTGCAGTTCGAAAGACTTCATCAAAGCAGCCAACTGATGGGAGAAAATATTTGGAAATCACATACCAGACAAAGGTTTGATTTCCTGTAATACAAAGAAATCATACAACTGAACAACAAAAGAACAAACAACCCAATTATAAAATGGGCTAAAGATATGAATAGGCATTTTTCTGAAGAGCAAATACAGATGGCTTAAAAGTACATGAAGAGATGCTCACTCTCATTGGCTATAAGGGAAATGCGGATCAAGACTACAATGAGATACCACCTCACACCTATAAGAATGACTGCTACTGAATAAACAGGAAACTATAAATGTTGGAGAGGATGTGGAGAAGCTAGCACACTCACGCACTGCTGGTGGGAATGTATAATGGTGCAGCCACTATGGAAGACTGTTTGACAGTTCCTTAGGAAACTAAATATCGAGTTGCCCCGTGACCCAGAAATAGCACTACTTGGTAGATACACAGCAGAACTGAAAGCAATGACACAAACAGACATTTGCACACCAATGTTCAGAGCAGCATTATTCACAATCGCCAAAAGATGGAAACAAACCAAATGCCCATAACAGACGAGTGGCTCAACAAAATGTGGTATACACATCTGATGGAATATTATGCAGCAGTAAGACAAAATGACATCCTGAAGCACAAGACAAAATGGATGAGCCTTGAGGACATAATGCTGAGTGAAATTAACCAGACACAAAAGGATAGATGTACATAGACTGTATGATTGCACTTTTATGACCAGCATAAACGTATAATCAGAGGTTTATAATACAGAATATAGGGGACTTAGAGATACATAGAAGGTAGAGATGGGTGAATCATTAGCTAATGAGAGTGAACTCCAATGTAAGGGAATAGATAGGAGTGAAGGTGGTTCTCTAGTGGATCTATAAGTAATGCTACCATATTGAAGATGAACAAGATTGAAAAGGGTTGTATAGACCTATGTATCCCACTGACAACAAAGGTTGTGCTGCTACAAAAAGGAATAAAGTCATGAGGAATGCAATGATGTGAATGATCATGTGGGACATTTGTTGAGACAAAATAAGCCAGAAACAAAAGAACAAAAATGGCATGGTCACCTTTACAAAATGCTTATTAGAAAACAGGGGCCTAGATTGTAAGCTTTTAGAGCAGTCACATTAGGTCCAGAGTGGCGACTATTATTTCTGGATTTTAAGGGGCTGTTTTATACATATAACCTGATATTTAGAGATAAGAACAAAGCCAAAAAAGTTAGGGCTAAAGTAATTCAGAACATACTGCTAAGGAAGACTGTGTCTATATTTTAGAACCACACATACTCTTTGAGATCATTGAACAAAAGGTTTATTTGGTCTGGAACTGAAATTTTCTGTAATGCATCATCTAATTCAACCTATCTGTATAGCTCATTTGAACAACTGAATCACAGGGAGCACAGAATAAGAGGTCCTTTAATCCTGTATAGATTATTGTAATGCCTGGATACATCTTAGAGTGTATTAAGTAGATAATCAAAATGCATTGCCGAAGTCCCCTGAGGGATGGGGAAAAAATATGGAACTATTAGACCTTACCATCAGGGAATCTCCTGATACTGCGTCAAACTCTAGGGACACCCAAATCAATAGGCCATGCCCTCGATCATGAGGCTTACTCTTGTGAAGCATATGTAAGTAGTGGAGAAGCTTAAATGACCTATAGGCATGTCTAAGAGTTACTTCTGAAGGACCTCCTTTGTTGCTCAGATGTGGCCTTAGTCTCTCTAAGGCCAAGTCCGCAAGTGAAATCATTGCCCTCCCCCCTGGAGATGAGGGACATGACTCCCAGAGATAAATTCAGCCCTGAAACTGTGGGATCAACAATTCCAACCTGACCAAAAGGGCTAAAAGAAGTATAATTAATAAAGTATCATTGGCAGAGAGTCTACTCTGGAGGTTGCTCTTACACAAGCTTCAGTTAGACCTTGCTACCTATCAACCAGGACCATTCCAGCAAATCCTAAAGAACACCTAGGGCAATATACATGATTTCACAAGCATTCCATGCACTAGAGTAACTTTCCAGAATCCTACAACTTCCAGATGGGTCCCTGGTCCAGATAAGTCCTGCAACCAAGCCCAGCCTCTCCAGAACATCAGATAGTTCCATCTCCCTTCCCCATATTAGTGACAAACCTTTCCAATATCAAAAATTTAGAATCAACCTAGCCCAAACACCCCTAAAAAGAGGAATGGAAAGATCAGAGGTGATGGTGGAGTTATTCAGAGAAGATAGGACTTACAAATGAATATGAATGCTGACTCATTAAACTGCTAACTTTTTTAGTCTCCAGTATTTTAGAGCAGCTAGAAGTAAAAACCCAAAATTGTGAAACTGCAACCCATGTCAAACTCTCAAACATGTTCTACAAGTAATTGTGGTGCTTTGCTGTGAAATTTATAGCTTTTTTGTCTGTATGTTGTTTTTCACAAAAAAAGAAGGCAAAAAAGTTGATTGTAATGATAAAAAAATATGTAAGCCCTCTAGCCTCTTATATTCTGGAGTAGCTAGAAGGAAAAATAGGAGAAAATCATATGGTAGCCAATGACAAACTCTGGGATCTGTCCTGAAACTACTTGCGGAAGAGTGCTTTGAAGACTATGGCTTTTTTATTTCTTTGTTTTGTGTACATGTTATACTATACAATAAAAAAAAAGTTAAAAACAAAACAAAACATTCCTATGTTCCCTGGCTATTTGCTCACATTTTAATGTATGGCCTCCCTGCTCAGGCTGGTCCCCATGGTCAACAGTTTTAGAAATGTTATGGACACACCCTTGGCTGCTTTTGAGTCTTGCTGAAGAAAGCTAATAATTATTAAGAGAGGCTGTCCTAAACTTTAATATATTATTTTAGACATATTCTTCTGACTCTATAGTTAATCCCCATAGCAGTATTCTAAATCCTTTCCAAATATTCAAGACCCTTATAGTGAGTTCAAGTTCAAGGAATTTGGAGCTGATCAAGAAAAATATTGAGCTACTATATGGCAGTAACCCAAGCTCTTTATTGGGTTGCCACGTTGTAAGGTTGCTTGAGAGAAGAAATGCTTTAAAGCATGAGACCTTCTAGAGGCTGTGGTACAAGGGAGTCACCAGAAGGACAAGAGGGCAAGGAAACGTCCCAGGTTGGAGGGAAATGGGAAGGGGACTTACACATCAAAGCAGAGTTATAGAGTCAGCATGGCAGGAGTTTCTGAGTCAGACAGCTGCAAGGGGCATAATCAGCTTGGGATCTTTTAACTACAAGGCTTTCTTAATTTTATCTATCACTAGCAGATGTTGGACATAGATTACTAATATATGCACATCAAGGTGGCTCAAAATGGTTAAAAATTGTTTCTTTGAGCTATTTTTTAATGCAATTTTATTGAGATGTATTCACATACCCTATAACACACTTATGAAACTTATCCCTGCAGAGAAGCTAAGCCTACTTATAATTCTTTGGGCTATTTTTAAAGCAATTGTCGTGTAAGATTTAGAGTTTGGTGCTGGCAGGCTTTTATGGGCTAATGGGCCCAAGCTGCTGGGAAGAAGTAAACAACACACAGGGTCAGCACACAGGGGCCATCTCTGCCTCATTTATGTAACAACCCAACCTTCCACTGACCTCTTGCTCTCAGTTATTGATTTCTCCTCCCACTTTACAACATCTACCACAGTGGTTTGAGTACAGGAGGACACAATATCTGTATGCGAATTTGAAATTACTGAGATTGTGTCTACTTGATGGGCACTCCTTCAACACAGAAATATCTTTAGGTGGCATTGATGTGAAAAAAGAAAAACAGAAACACTGTTTTCATCTTAGCAGGGTTAAGTAATACCATCATCATAAAGAGGAATCATTTATTAATTTTTTAAAAGAAATGTTAAAGAGATAGGTCACTGAATGTTTATCAGAGATTACTTACTGAGACCTTAATCATAGACAAATGTTTAAGTGCTCTTCATAGAAATACATAAAATTATTACTAACTTCTATGATTTTGAATTGCAGAATACATTCCACATAGCATATTTTAGGTATATTTGTGTTCATGGTATTCCAACATGTATATCAAACTCCATAGGGAACAGTGCAGTGCTGATGTCAGTAATGTGTCAAAAAGAGAATGAAACACAGGGACTAAAATTCTAATGGGGACTTTAATTGTAGAAAAATATTGAAATAATTTTTATTCCATTTAAGTATATAGAAAACTCATTTAAATTGTCATATGTTTCTTAGTGTTTCACAAATTGAAGGTATAAAAATGTCTTGCCATAAAAAATACAGCTCCTAAAGAAAAAAGACTTTTACTAACAGATCCACTTAGAAAAGGATAAACACATTGCATTTCACAATTCTGAGAATTATGTTGTCATACTTGATGCATGCTAAATATTTTGTCAATTATAGGCCAACTGTTGCCTGCTATTTCCATTTGGATCATTTTAATAATAATTGCTAACAGGTATTAAGTTCCTTACTATGTATCAGGGACTGTTCTAAATGTTTTATATGCATTTGCTAATTTAATTCTCACCAAAAGTCATCAAGGAGGTATTATTTGATCTTCATCTTACAAATAAGGAAACTAAGGCTCAGAGACATTGTTAGCTTGTTCGTGGTCCTGCAAACTAGGTTTCAACCTCCAGAGGTATGATTACTCTTAACTACTTGTCTATTGGCCAATATGCAGAATTGATTATGGAATTTATATTCTCATAAATGAACAATGTTAACAAAGTCTCTTACCTTGTACATGGTATGGAAAAGAATTGTTATGAGTGATATTTTATCACAGAGAACTCAATAGTTGGATTAATTTTATTGGCAGCTGCAAGACCCAGCTGAAAACTCAGTGTGTTTGTAATCAAACAGTCTCAGATTCCAAAATTCATTTGCTAGTCACCAGTTGAATGGCTGTGGGAAAGTTACTTAGCTTTTCTGAACTTCAGTTTTCTCATTTGTAAAACGTGGTTAATAGGGACTATTTTTTTAGGTTTTTGTATAACTATAGAGATAATTTATATGAATAAAATTTGATTTTTTGGTATTTTATCTATTCCCTCATAACCTGAAAACAGATAAAGAGTTATTCACCATTATTGGAAGGAATGTTCAGAATAGGCTAATTTAAAGCAGTATGTACATGGTATACTTGAAATTGACTTCCAAAGAGCCTCTTCCCACTTTCTACAAAAGAATGAATCCTAAGGGGAAAAAAACATTTAAATGGTAACAAAATATTATTACAAGCTCTATGGGAAGGGGGAAGAAAGATAGAAAAGGAAACCTCCAATGCCAAGAATAAGGATCCTTAGAATGTCAGGCCTATAATTAAAAGACAGATGATAAAACTTTGGTTGTCTTGCTCAGGAAACTGGTAGGGAATGTTAGATATTAAATCTATGCTTCTGGAGGTTGTAAAAGAAAATATTTCCTTCCAACATGGGGAAGGAATCCCAAGCCTAGAAATGAAACAAAAAATTTGTCCTAAACCAGTAGAGCACACAATACTCCCACAGAAGAGAAGGAACCTAATGGAGATGGGATCACTATCAAAATCTGTAAAGCAAGTGAGGAAATAAACCACCCTGCAGGAGAAACAACCAATGCAAGCAACTGGATGATTAGCTAACTAAGTTCCTAAAAATGTATAAAATGAGGACTCTATGTCTAAACTAATTAAAGTTATTAAAAGTAGAATAGGAACCACATGCAATAGCAGGACACTATATAAAAAATAAAGGTGGTTGAAAATTAGCCAACAGGAAATTCTATAAATGGAAAAAAACAGTAATTGAAAATAGTGGCTTAAAAGGTGGGCTAAATAGTAGATTGAATTAATGGAATGGAAGATACATCTGAGTAAATTAACTAGAATGTGGTTGGGAGATGGGGGGAGAGAGACTATAGAGCTGGAAAACATAAATGGAAAATTAAAGAATGTGTGGATAGAGCACTCAATCTGTCTGTTAGGATTTCCAGAAGGAGAGAACAGCATGAATGGTGAAAAGGTTGAAAATTTTCAAGAACTGATGAAAAATAAGACCCAGAGTACAGATAAGAGATTAGTACAAAGTGAGAACAAAAGGTCTGAAAAGAACTGTATGTAGTGACTGAGGGGATATGGCCAAGGAAGGTAATGTTGATCATGATGTCTGGAGCGCAAATGGATCAAAACCAACTCAGGTACACGAATGTGAAAAACCCATTCTTTCAGCAAGTATAGTGGGGATAGATAGAAACAAGTACCAGACGAGGCTGAATTGACAGTGTGGTTACCTTCTGCATTATCCCTTCACTTCTCCCTCCATTATGTAGTAGTTATGAAGTTTGGTTGGAATCTGATTCTGAGAGGGGGTACCTGGTTGCTCTAATACCATCTCCTTTGTCATAGTATTTGTCTCAGGATTGGGTATGTGCCAATCAAACGAAAGCTTAGAATTTTGATTGATGTTGGTGGAAATAAAAGGTCTCCCCTTCTCCACTCCTAAATAGAAATGTTAGCATAGTTGCTGGTGGCAACCATGTAGTGATAATGAGGAAATTTAGGTTTTTGATAAAATTGATAATGGAAGAGGATGAAGCCAGATCCCTGACTTAAGCATGAATGACACTTAATTTCTGGAATTTTGTATGCAGACATATTTCCTCTACTGCTGAAACCACACTGAGTTATTTTGGGTTTTGCCATTTCTCACCACTAGAAGCATTTTAACTGATACACTAGAGAACAATGATAGAAGACCAGAACCAAAAGCCTTTCCCAGTCCCTCTCAGGGAGAAGGGAGGAGGAAAAAACCTGAATTTAACCATATTTTAAACTCAAATTGACTGCTAAATCACTATCAATTAACAAATTTACTTGAATTGATTAGATATTCTTTCTACCAAGCAGAATTCAAGGTAAGGCAGAGAAATTAACTTTAGTAGAAAGTTAAAATTCTCTACCCTAAATGTAAGAGCTGAAAATACAATACCTGCTATAAATATAATATTTAAGTTAAATAAATATGTTACATATAGTTTTCATCAGTCTTAGTATTTTGTGAGTCTTTATGAAAATAAATGCAAAAATGCATCATGACTTTTGGTAGTTTATGATATTCCATTATATAAATGTATCATAAGTGTTGAACCAATCTGTATGTTCTTTGGTTCCTAGTTAATGCTTTCTGTGACAGTAAATTATGATTTTTAATATGTAACTAAAATTAAGATACTATATAGAAAAAATGCTGAATTTTTTTACATTCAAAATAGTTTGTTACAGCATCTATCTATAAAATTTTCCAAATCATATCCTATAATCCCAAATTCTCCCATGTCTCATGTTCACATGGAGATGGAATTTAATTTCATCTGAAAGAATATATTCATAAAGAACTTACATGAACAAACAGAACGTTGGTTCTGCCACCAGTACTTAAAAAAGAAAAGCCTTCTTATCTGTCTTAAATTACCACAACAGAATATTAACACTTCAGTAGTAATTAGAATATATAACAAACTGATGAACCCAACATTTGCAAAAATCTTAGCTAAAACATTTGACTGGGATGAACTTAGGATATATTATTCTTTAGTCTTCTAATTTTTCTCCTTTTTTGTGTTAACTCTTAAGAAAGTAGTCTCCTTAAGATACATAATAATGACTTCACTAAAGTAAAATGTAATGCCATACTGCCAGTTTTTACAATGTAACAATAATATAAATGGTCAGTATAAAAATAGCTGCATCTTTGAAAGTGGATAGGTAGGTCAACATTTTATTCTGTATATTGGCCAATGTCTTGCCTAACAATTCTCATGAAAGACCTAGAGTGAAGGGACAGGAAAGACATTACTCCCTCAAACAACTCTAAATGCTTATTTTCTAAATTAGGGTATATTAATTTTCTAAATTGGGGTACATTAATTTTATTTTAATTTTCCAGTTTTACTTTTTAAATTGTCACACTCCATCTTTTTAAAATTATAAATATTAATGAGATTTAGTACAATAGCTTCTCCATTGTAGAGCTATGCATTTATCCATTTACAGCTGTACTTTTCTATTACAAAGAGAAGTAAATTGTTTCACAATACAATGAGAAACCACCTAGAGTTATTAAACAAAGTCAATTCTTTTTCATAAAGCATCATTGCTTGGATGCTGAATATTTAAAATAGCTGCATAATTCCTTTTGCTAGCACAAATTTGCTTGTATGGAACACAGCTAGAATGTGGAAATTTAAAATGTGTGATTCAATCTTTCAAAGCAGAAATAAAATACAGTTCACGAATTATATCTACAGGTTTCACCTCTCTTGTGTGTTGTCAGTTTGCCGTATTTCTCATCAGTTACTGATTCAACTAGGATGCAGAAAGAGGCGGACAGAGACAGATTAAATCCTTGACAGTTCCTGTCCAGTGTTATATTCTTTTAATAGAGCTTCAAGAAGGCATCAGATGTACACAATGCATGCCATGTATGATTGATAGAAAGTGTAGGTTTGCTTGCTTTAATGCTTGACAATGAGGCGCAACAGTGAGTCCGATGTTACAAATTAAAGCCCTGACAGCCAAGGCAGGTACAGTCTGCCTGCAGACCTTCAAACCCAGCACAACTTTAATTTTCATCCATCATCAGAAGCATAGATTTCACTGAAAAACCTCAGTGCATCTCATTTTGTTAACAAATGATGAGTTTGAAAGAATGTGTTTTTTTTCTTTCTCAAATATGAAAAGTGGTTGTCAATTAAGTCAACAACTATTTGTGAATGCTCTGACTTCCTAGGATTGTTTCAAATATTAAAGGGATATATTTAGTAGTCCCTGCTTTGGGAAAACTTATAGTCAGGGGGAGGGAGGGTGGAGATAAAACAAGTGTAAATATTACTAAAATACAGGGCAGAATATAATTGAATTTCAAAATAAAGTGGGTTCAACTCTAGTTGAGTCAATTAGGGAAAACTTCATGGAAGTTAGAAAATGTGGTATAGAGCAATAGCTTTACATTTAAAAAGAGTAATCACTTCATATATATTCATATACATGTGATCCTTGCAAAAATCCTTTAAGGCCACGTGCTGGTTTGAAAGGATTTATGTACCCTAGAAAAGCCATCCTTTAATCCTAAACAGTCCTGTGGGAGTAATGGTTTCTTTTAATCCCTATTCAGTACTATAGGTTGGAGACTTGATTAGGTTATCTCCACGGAGATGTGACTCAATAAATTGTGGGTATTAAACTTGATTAAATGGAGACATGACTCCA
>PVIY010050487.1:0-16185 GCA_004026745.1 Myrmecophaga tridactyla
AAGACAAATATTCTGATCAAGCTGCAAAGGTTTATTGAAAAGGCTAGGGTATATATACTCTAGAAGGAGAGGGGGTGGTTAGTAGGGACAGGTGGTGATCTGGGATTGGTGACTGCTGTTGCTAGGGTGGAAGGCAGAAGTACAGCCAGTACTTTTGGCGCGAATTTTGTTTCTTTTTGGCGCGAACTACTACTACTTCTGCAGAGAAGGCTGATTATAGCTCAGGCTGCTATTGTCTCAGCTCTGGCGGCCATGTTGCATATTTCCCGCATTGCTAAAGGTGGATTTCTACGTGCTACCTTAATTGTTCCCAACAAGTTGTTGTACCCTTAGACCACCCTATCCATTGTGGATCAGAAACACTGCCACCATAAGCACCAGTGTGCAAATGTCCATTCATGTCCCCATACTCAGTTCCTCCAGGTATCATCCCCTGCATCTTAATTCTGCATACATTTCCACCTAGATTTTCGGTTTTTATTTGCCTTTGAATGGCAAGGGCCCTGGGATGCACTCCTAACCCAGTTCACCTGGAAAGTCCTAACTTCAGGGTTCAGAGACAGTCCTTGACTCTTTTTGGAAAGGTGCTAGCACAGGACCTAGCCCTCTTGCATTTGGAATCTGGCTCCCTTCAGTATGTAGAAGATTTATTAATATGCAGTCCTATGAGGGACGTCTTCAAGAACACCCCTGTCACGCTCAGTTTCTTAGCCAAACGAGGTAAATGAAGTTACCAGGTTTCACCTTCTGGGGCTCAAACTACCATACAAAAGGTTCTTTACCTTGGGTTTGTCCTCACCCCAGGGGAGTACTCTTAGTTGTCTGAGAGAATCCAGGCTGTGCTCTCAGTGTCACCTGCTGAGATGTAAACTCAAACCAAAACATAAGAAGAGTAAGTATAAAAGGGCAATAACAAAGTGGAAATAGCAAAATTATTACTGTCTCAAAGTACATTAAATATATTCAGATACACTTTATTTTGATGGTACTTGTATGTCTTTAGGTGTTTGCTAAGAGAAAGTTTTCTAAATTATTTTGATAACTTAAGTATAAAGGATACAAAGAACATGTTTTTTTATTAAAAGGAAAAAGAGTGTAGCTTTGTCCTAAGATCAAATGAATGGTTGTTACAAAATGAGGAAAATGTAAGACAAAACCTGGATGGATATGAAGATTTTGGAAAGTTCATGGATAGAGAAATTGTGGCCAAGGTTGAGAAAAGTTTGATGGGTCTATAATATACTAATGCAAAGCTAAAACAGTTTTCTGTTAAAGTGCAAAGTTTTCTTAAGTTATTATTCCATCTGCAATGTAAAGTTTTCCTTAAGTAAAAAGCAAAAAGTTTATAGTTTGGCAAGATAACTTTTTGGGTCTATGTTAACATTAGCTTACCCTTAGTTGTTCAAAACAAAAGTTCTAAGTCTTTTCCTCAACTTTAACTAAAAAAAATAAATATTGTTTCTAACCTGACTACCTTTAACATTTTGCTTTCTTAAGGGTAAACCCTTAAAAAAATCTTTTTATTCCAAACAGCTGCAAAAATTTGTTCTTTCACTTTATAAAAATTAAGTTTCAAATAGCTAAATTAATTTAATATAGTATGTTCTAGTTTGCTAGCTGCCGGAAAACAATATACCAGAAAAGGAATGGCTTTTAAACGGGGGAATTTAATGAGTTGCTAGTTTACAGTTCTAAGGCCAAGAAAATGTCCCAGTTAAAGCAAGTCTATAGAAATGTCCAATCAAAGGCATCCAGGGAAAGACACCTTAGTTCAAGAAGGCCAGTGAAGTTCAGGGTTCCCCTCTCAAGTGGAAAGGCACATGGTGAACACGGTCAGGGCTTCTCTCTCATCTGGAAGGGTGCATGGCAAACACAGCATCATCTGCTAGCTTCTTCTCCTGGCTTCCTGTTTCATGAAGCTCCCTGGGAGGTGTTTTCCTTCTTCATCTCCAAAGGTCGCTGGCTTGTGGACTCTCTGCTTCATGGTGCTGCAGCATTCTCTGCTCTCTCCAAATCTCCCATTCTCCAAAACGTTTCCTCTTTTATAGGACTCCAATAAACCAATTGAGACCCACCCAAATGGGTGGAGACATGTCATCACCTAATCCAGTTTAACAACCACTCTTGACTAAATCACATCATCCAGGGAGATGATCTGATTACAGTTTCGAACATACAGTATTGAATAGGGACTATTCCACCTTTATGAAATGGGATTGTGATTTAAACTTGGCTTTTCTAGGGGGCACACATCCTTTCAAATCAGCAGATAGTATAAGTTGCATAAAAAATGTTCCATGTTATACTTAAATTTCCCTATCAATTGCATTGTTTCACTTTAATCCTTTTCTAAAAATGTTTTCAGTAAACCACAAATCAGAAATTCATCTTCAACAAAAAGAGGCTTTTAAAAGAAGCAAAGCAAGTTATAAATCATATTCTACCTGTTAATGTAACCCTATTATATTAAAAAAAAAAAAAAAAAGAAAAAGTAAACCTCTGTTCTAACTAAAGTATTTGGCACATATGTTCCAGCTTTAAGTAACTCTAGTCTCCCATGGAATATACTTCCACTGTCTTCAGTTAACTTGATGTAGTTCATAAGAGGGACCTCAGTATTATTGCTGTATTTCCTTACCTAATGACTCTATGAATTTGTGTACCCTCAAGAATGTGTAAAAACACACTTCCTGAAAGAGGTAGCAAAACAAAATGTCTGCTGCATTTGCCAGGCATGCCCAGGCCTACCTGCATTCCAAACAAAATAAATCAGATATGAGCCAAAGCTTATAGCATCTTCCCTGTCTGTTCCCATAGTAACACCCACCCTGTTTGCTTTCCTATGTAATCTGGAGACAAAGGATATTCAGAGCTCAGACTTCATACAGGAGTCCTCTGAGCAGGCCAGCAATAAAACTTGTGCACTTCTCAGAGGCTCTGGTGCTTTCTTGTGTGGTGTTTGGAGTTTTTCCCTACTTCATTTCTGGTGTATTGGCTGGGAAGCTCCACACCCCAAGGAAGAGACACCTCTGTGTCTCCTCCCCATCTCTGGGGAGGCCTGAGCCATGGACCAATCTCAATCATCCCAGAGCACCCCTGGAAACTTTTCTTCCAGTTTGGAATCATCTGACTGGAACAGGACACTAGCTTCCCTAGGCTCAGGAGGGACCTCAGCAGCCCTGAGAACTGAGCCAGAGCCCTACCCATTGGACTGGTAAGAATGGCCTTTCAATCAGGTATAGGGACTGGCAGGTCCCTCCTTTCAGGCAGAAGAGGAGACTTATCACCTCCTAAACTGGGCTGAGTACCCTTCAGACAGAAGAAAAGCCAAAAGAGAAATCCCTAGTAATTAGATTCACTCTGGTTTTGGGAGGCAGCATAACTTGTGTTAAGTGCCTGTGTGTGAAAGAGTGTGAATGAGACATGGCTCTGTACTGAGGCTTCAGCATTGTGTCACCCATGAAGCAAATTGTGTGTCCCAATCTGCAGTTCCATGGGTCCTAATATGGCTCATAAGGTGGCCCTCTCAACAAGAGAGGCCAGGTTGGGGGGGTTATACCAACATGCCTCATGCCAAGAGGACCCTAAATTCCCATGAGGGAAGCTGTCAGAGATGGACAAAGTGATTGTGTTTTGTTGATTCCTTTCTTTTGTTGTTGTCTGGTGCCCTGGGAGGATCACTATATGTGGTACTGAAAGCAAAACTCCCTTAGCCTACCTTCTTAAGAATTTTTAAAAAGGGTTTACTGGAGACTATGGATTGAAGCTTAGACCCCAAGAGTTGTGCAAATTTTGCTGATTGGACTGGCCCACTTTTGGAGTTGGATGGCCCTTCGAGAGGTCATTCAACCCCCAACCAATCCGAGCCACCTGGCAAGTTGTGACGGGACAGCCTGGCCACCCTGACCAGTTCCTGTACATTGACTCCTGGCTCCAACTTGTTCAAAATTCACCACCATGGATAAAAACTATGCAAAAGTCCTGGTATCTCATGCCAACCTGGGAATTCCACTCTGCGGAGCAGTTGCCACAAAGCAATTAGCCCAAACCGGCACTAAACTTCTGGCCCCAGAGAACTCCCCACTGCCAACAGGAAAAAAAAAAAAAAAAAACACTTCTAACCCTCAGGCTGCCAAGATGAAGGGACAGAGGGGCCATCCTCCCCACAGCTGACAGAGACTCTTTTCCTCTGCCTTCCTAAACCCTCAACCCCTGAAAAACTTCTGGTCCTCCATGCTGCCAGCAAAACTCCACTACCCCCATTATTCAGGTCCGGCTTCCTGACCCCCGCCTCAAGCACTGGCTGTGGTTCCAGAAGTGCCGTCAGCTCCCCTGATGCCCTCTACTGGAAACTCCACGTCATCAGGGACTCCAGCCAGCTTTCCACTGTTGCTTCCAATCTCTCCTGCTCCCAGTCCACTTGAACCCCCTCAAGAAATCCCACAAGCCTGGAACCTCCAATCCTGAGTTGACAAAACCTGCAGCACCTCAGAAGTTTACATGAACTGAAACCAGGAGGCATGGAGAGAAGCAAACCACTGACTAAAGAAAAAGGCAAACCTGCTTGCGGTGGTGCTCACCCAGGGCACTAGAAAGCCCCCATTCTCAAAACCCCAAACCTTCAGGGCCAGGAAATAAAACACTGACTTATTGGGGGCTACCCAGAGAAGGTAGAAGAACAGCTCCACTGGGAAGGAACCAGTGTGCTTACTGTAAGGGAGAAGGACACTGGAAAGCAGAATGTTCCAATAAAAAATGGAAAGGGGTAACCAACACCCCACTAGCTGTGAAAAACCCAGAGCTACTGATTTTGTAGGTCTAGCAGGCCTTGAAGACAACTCAGACTGAAACAGATTGGGTCCCTTCACACGCAGCCTCAGGGAGCCCATGGTCATGATGAATGGTAGGGTGCCAAAAGATGGACTTTATGGTAGACACAGGTGCAGAACATTCTGTTGTCATGCAAAAAATTGGGCCAAAAACTAAAAGGAGAACCACCATTATTAAAGCCACTGGTGTCTTCGTTCAGCATCCCTTCTTAAAAGCCCATAAGTGTCTGCTGGGATCCTGTGAAGTTTCCCATTAATTTATTTACCTTCCTGACTGCCTGGTACCCCTACTGGGCCAAGATCTCCTGACAAAACTCCAGATTCAAATAAACTTCAATGCTAAAGAACCCAGAAAAAAAGGATCATGGTGACCCTGACAGCCTCTCAGAGAGAAGAGTAGCACCTCTTTCTTGCTGAGGAAAACTCATAGTTCATATTTATCACTTCCTTCTTCCACTACCTATTCCATGTTCCCTTTACCCTCAGCAAGCAGTTCAGCTGGCCATGGTTCTTTGCCTGGTGGGGTGACCCAAAGCTTCATTCTGAAGTTTCAGAGCCATTGGTAGTCCTGCCTGGATTGGGTTGTTGCAGTTTTCCATTGATTTTAATCTCAGGGCATGGTAGTACTAAAAGATGCCCTAGGGAATCTCCTATATTCCAGGAAAATTCTTTACCTCCATTGTGTAGTTGCAGTCCTATTTCCCCTGATAGTTAGAGTCAATCATCCCAGCCAGTAATGTAATCCCCTTCCTGGCTCGTCGAACCAGTGGCTTCAGTAGCCCAAAGTGACCAGGTGGCAGTCTTAGATTCCAGTTCAATGGAATCATTGTTGTTTCTCTTGGTGGAAGCCCTCCCCCTTTTGGAACTAAAACCTGTAGACCAGCAGACCTCAAGGTTGCAGGGACAGGGAGCAAAAATTTTCCTAGTGGGTCACTAGGAATAATAGTGTGTGATGCCAGACCCATTTCTACCCCTTGGTTCCTGGACCCATGGATCTTCGCTGTGGGAGAAACAGCACCATATAGTAGACACTGATTCAGAGCATACACAGCTCCCTGGAGACCATTACCCCAGCCCTTCAAGGTATTGCCACCTAATGGGCACCGTAATTGAGTTTTCTAAAGGCCATTCCACTGTTCTATCAATCCAGCTGCTTCTGGATGATGGGGAACATGGTAAGACCACAGAATTCCATAAGCATGTGCCCATTCCCACACTTCATTTGCTGTAAAGTGTGTTCCTTGATCAGAAGCAATGCTGTGTGGAATACCGTGATGATAGATAAGACATTCTGTAAGCCCACAGATGGTAGTTTTGGCAGAAGCATTGCATGCAGGGAAAGCAAACCCATATCCAGAATATGTGTCTATTCCAGTTAGAACAAATTGCTTCCCCTTCCATGAAGAGAGTGGTCCAATGTAATCAAACTGCCACCACATAGCCAGCTGGTCACCTCGGAGAATGGTACCATATCAGGGGCTGAGTGTGGGTCTCTGCTACTGGCAGATTGGGCACTCAGCAGTGGCTGTAGCCAAGTTAACCTTGGTGAGTGGAAGTCCATGTTGCTGAGCCCATGCATAACCTCCATCCCTACCACCATGACCACTTTGTTCATGAGTTCATTGGGCAATGACAGGAGTTGCTGGGGAAAGAGGCTGACTGGTATCCACAGAACAGGTCATCTTATCCACTTGATTATTAAAGCCTTCTTCTGCTGAAGTCACCCTCTGGTGTGCATTCACATGGGACACAAATATCTTCATATTTTTAGCCTACTCAGAAAGGTCAATCCACATACCTCTTCCCCAGACCTCTTTGTCATGAATTTTCCAATTATGGTCATTCCAAGTTCCTGACTACCCAGCCAAACTATTAGCAACAGCCATGAGTCAGTATACAAATGCACCTCTGATCAGTTCTCCTTCCAAGCAAAATGAACAACCAGGTGCACTGCTCAAAGTTCTGCCCACTAGAAGGATTTCCTCTCACCACTGTCCTTCAAGGACGCCCCAGAAGGGGGTTGTACTGCTGCAGCTGTCCACTTTCGGGTGGTACCTGCTGTTCAAGTTAGCTAGCTGCCAGAAGGCAATATACCAGAAATGGAATGGCTTTTAAAAAGGGGAATTTAATAAGTTGCTAGTTTACAGTTCTAAGGCTAAGAAAATGTCCCAATCAAAACAAGTCTATAGAAATGTCCAATCAAAGACATCCAGGGAAGAATACCTTGGTTCAAGAAGGCCGATTAAGTTCAGGGTTTGTCTCTCAAGTGAGAAGGCAAATGGTAAACAGAGTTATGGTCTCTCTCAGCTGGAAGGGCACATGGCAAGCACAGCATCATCTGCTAGCTTTCTCTTCTGGCTTCCTGTTTCATGAAGCTCCCTGGGAGGCATTTTCCTTCTTCATCTCCAAAGCACTGGCTAGTGGATTCTCTGCTTCATGATGCTGCAGCATTCTCTGTTCTCTCTGAATCTCCTTCATTCTCCAAAATGTTTCCTCTTTTATAGGACTTATCAAGACCCACCCAAATCCATCTTAACAACCACTCTTGACTAAATCACATCATCCAGGGAGATGATCTGAATACAGTTTCAAACATACAGTAATGATATGGATAATTCTACCTTTATGAAATGGGATTTTGATTAAAATGTGGCTTTCTAGGGGACATACATCCTTTCAAACCAGCACGCCTGCATATCGTGTTGAACCATCTGTAAACCAGACCCGAGTTTTCTCTTCCTCAGTCAATTCACTGTAAGGGACTCCCCAAGAGGCCATAGCTCTGGTCTGGGAAAGAGAAGGTAATGTGACAGGAGCAGAGGTCATGGGCATTTGGGCCACTTCCTTATGTAACTTACTTGTGCCTTCAGGACCTGCTCTGGCCCTATCTCATGTATGCCATTTCCATTTTATGATGGAATGCTGCTGCACCCACCCAACTTTATGGCTTGGTGGGTCAGACAACACCCAGGTCATGATAGACAACTCGGGTCTCGTGGTAACTTGCTGGCCCATGGTTAAGCGTTCAGTCTCTACTAAGGCCCAGTGGCAGGCCAAAAGCTGTTTCTCAAAAGGAGAGTAGTTATCTGCAGCAGATGGTAAGGCTTTGCTCCAAAATCCAAAGGGTCTGCATTGTGATTCTCCTATAGGGCCTGCCAAAGGCTACAAACAGCATCTCTATTTGCCACTGACACTTCCAGCACCATTGGATCTGCTGGATCACATGGTCCAAATGGCAGAGCAGCTTGTACAGCAGCCTGGACATGTTGCAGAGCTTCCTCTTGTTCAGGTCCCCACTCAAAATTAGCAGTGTTTCTGGCCACTAGATAAATGGGCCAGAGTAGCACATCCAAATGAGGAATATGCTGTCACCAAAATCCAAAGAGACTAACTAGGCATTGCACCTCTTTTGTGGTGATAGGAGGGGCCAGATGCAGCAACTTATCCTTCACCTTAAAAGGGATATCTCGACATGCTCCACACCACTGCATACGTAGAAGTTTCACTGAGGTGGAAGGCCCCTGTATTTTTGTTGGATTTATCTCCCATCTGACATGCAAATGCTTTACCAATGAGTCTAAAGTAGCTACTACTTCTTACTCACTAGGTCTAATCAACATGATATCATCAATAAAATGGACCAGTGTGATGTCTTGTGGTAAGGAGAAACAATCAAGGTCCCTGCTGACAAGATTATGACATAGGGCTAGAGACTTAGTATATCCCTGAGGTAGGACAGTGAAAGTATATTGCTGACCTTCCCAGCTGAAAGCAAACTGTTTCTGGTGGTCCTTACTAACAGCTATTGAGAAAAAAGATTGCCAGATCAATAGCTGCACACCAGGTACAAGGGGATGTATTGATTTGCTCAAGTAATGATACCACATATGGAACAGCAGCTGCAATTGGAGCACCACCTGGTTGAGCTTATGAAAATCCACTGTCATTCTCCAAGACCCATCTGTTTTCTGCACAGGCCAAATAAGAGAGTTGAATGGGGATATGGTGGGAATCACCACCCCTGCATCCTTCAAGTCCTTAAGAGTGGCAGTAATCTCTGCAATCCCTCCAGGAATCCAGTATTGCTTCTGATTTCTATTTTGCTCTGTAGGAGCAGTTCTAGTGGCTTTCACTTAGCCTTTCATAACATAATAGCCCTCACTCTATGAGTTAGAGAGCCAATGTGGGGATTCTGCCAGTTGCTTAGTATGTCTAGTCCAAGTATGCATTCTGGAACTGAGGAAATAATAGAATGGGTCCAGGGCCCACTGGCCCCACTGTGAGATGGACCTGAGCTAAAACTCCATCGATCACCTCACCTCCATAAGCCCCCACTCTGACTGATGAACCAGAGTGATGTTTAGGGTCCCCTGGAATTAATGTCACTTCTGAACCAGTGTCTAATAATCCATGAAATATCTGATCATTTCCTTTTCCTCAATGCACTGTTACCCTGGTAAAAGGCCATCAGCCTCCTTGGGGAAGGCTTGGAGGAAGATTAACAGTATAAATTTGTGGCAGTGTAACAGGGTTCTCCCCCAAAGGGACCTGGCCTTCCTTTCATTCAAGGGGCTCTGGGTCTTTAAACTGTTCAAGTCTGGAAATTGATTAAGGGGCCATGACTCTGTGTTTTTGTAATTCAGGTTAGACTTCTGTTTGCTTGACCTAGAACTCTTTTGTTTATACAGCTCAAACAACAATTTAGTAGACTGCCCTTCTATTATATTTCTAGGTACCCCATGATTTACTAGCCAATGTCACAAATCTCTGCAAGTCATATAATTTTGACACCTGCTTTGAGTTTACTGTCTATTAAAATAGCCATGTACACCCTGTCTTTGGCAATTAAGTGCTGTCACCTGGCTTCTGCCAACTCAGGGTCTGGCCATCCCCATTATGTTTAAGGATCCCAGCTCAGTAACAGTAGTTCCCATAGTAATATTTGACCTACAGAGGAGTGCAACTACAGAGCTCTTCAGGGATGATGGCCCTAGTCTCAGAAATTTATTTCTCACTGTTCTGGTAAAAGGTGCATCCTTTGGACATTCCTGGGGTGTAAGAGCAGGCTTTACATGATAAATACACTCTAACACTCCAGTTTCTCTAAGCCTCTGGATCCCCTCATCTACATTATACCAGGACAGTTCTGGCATTTCTACCTCAGGTAATGTTGGCCACCTTTTGATCCATGTTTCAGCCATCCATCCAAACAAACTGTTAATGCCTTTTCTAATCCCTTGAACCATAACATTGAATGCAGAATCTCTGTTTAGTGGGCCCATATCAATAAATTCAGGCTGATCCAACCTTATATTCCTCCCACCATTATCCCACATCCTTAAAATCCATTGCCACACATATTCCCCTGATTTCTGTCTATATAAATTGGAAAACTCACACAGTTGTTTTGGAGTATAATGTACCTCCTCATGTGTGAAACTTTGTACCTTACCTTTAGGGGCCCGTTGGGACTTCAGTCTAGTTATAGGTCTGGAAGAAATGAGGGGTGGTGGGGGTGGTCATGAAAAGAATTAGAAGTACCTTCCAAACCATTTGCTCCAGGGCATTCATTTGCTGTTTCATCTGGTGAAACAGGATTAATCACTCTAGGGGTAATTCCTTCAGGTGGAGGTTGGGTGGCCAACTCCTCAGGCAGGCTGGAGGTGGGGTGGCTATGTCCTCAGGGCAGATTATTACAGGGTTATCTAGAGAAGACTCAACATGACCTAGGGTTCCACCCTCACCATGGACATCATTATCAATCCATATGTCACCATCCCATTTTTCAGGGTCCCACTCTTTTCCAATCAATGCCCTCACTTTAATGGCAGACACCGTCCAAGATTGAGATTTCAGTTTGTTGTAAAGTTGCTACTCTAACAATAAGATTCTGTATCTGATTTTTGGATATCTCAAGTCTGCAGCTACATGAAATAGGATTTTCCTTCAGGACACTCATAGAAGTGTTTACATTTGTCAGACAGCACATAAGCTTCTCATTTGAAGCCTTAACCCCATCCCTTTCATTTATTAATGTATACAGTGTATCTAACAACAACCAGCCAACATCTTTATACCTCCTGTTTCTACAAAACTCTGTAAAGGTATCAAAAACATTATCCCCCAAAGCCTGGCTTCATACAAGTGAAGCATTAGAAGAATCAAATGGTGATATTTTGACTATATCTTTTGTCAACTCACCCCATGGATTGGCAGTATCATTCTGATTATAGGAATCAGAGTCTTTAGTGCCTTTGTGTCCAGTAAGAGTAGAAAACCAATTATAAAAACCCATTTTTAAGATTCTGTTTCTTAAGAATCACTCTTGGTACCAAGCTGTATTAGTTAGGGTTCTCTAGAGAAACAGAATCAACAGAAACTATCCATAAATATAAAATTTATAAAAGTGTTTCAAGTAACCATGAGAATGTAGAGTCCAAAATCTGTAGGGCAGGCTGTGAAGCTGATGACTCTAATGGAGGGTCTGGACAACCCCCCCTAGAAAGGGTCACCAGCTGAAACAGGAAGAGAGCCTGTCAATTTTGAATCCTCTTTAAAAGGCTGCCAGTGAGGCGGGGCCAAGATGGTGGCTTAGCAATGTGCGCATTTTAGTTCGTCCTCGAGAAAAACTACTAAATAACCAGAAACAGTACAGAACAGCTCCTGGAGCCATGTCAGTGACCAGACACACAGCGTACCCCAGTCTGGACCAGCTGGACCAGCTGTGAGCCTCCCCAGAACCATGAGTTCCTCAAGCTGCAGCAGCCAGTACCCGGCACCCCTGCCCCACAGGCAGCTTCCCAGAGGGAAAGGAAAGAGACTCTAAACCTAGTCAAGGTGGAGGTCGCTCATTGGGCCCATGGAAAAAGAGGAAAGGGGAGGAAACAGAGGTTTTAGTGGCTGTCTTTCTACGGAAGCTGGGCTGCATCTGGATTCAGCGGTGGGACTTCTCGGGCTGCAACTGCCCCAGGCATAGGCAGAAACGGACTGCTTTCAGGGCTGTCTCCCATCTGTGCCTTCCCCAGGGGAGGGGTGAAGCCCAACTCAGGTGGAATCCCTCCCTCAAGGAATTCAGACCCCAGGGCTTGGCAATTTGAAGCCATTAAAACCAGCCTACAGCCTCTCCTCTGTCTCCACCATGCCGCCAGCAGGGAGAGTCTTCCAAACTTAAAGGTGCCACAACATCTTTTGCTGGTGCGACCCGCAGTCAGACAAGTGCCACATACTGGGCAGGACTAGGAAAACAGAGCCCAGAGACTTCACAGGAAAGTCTTTTAACCTGCTGGGTCTCACCCTCAGGGAAAACTGATGCAGGTGACTCCTTCCCCCTGATAGGAGGCCAGTTTAGCCTGGGAAAACCTGGCTGGAGTCTATAACACCTACATAGACCCTCCTAAGGGTGGGGATGGAAAAGCCACCATACAAGCAGGGCAAGAAACAAGAAAACAAGAACTGAAAAATTATCCTTTGTTAAACAAAACCTAAGCTAGAGGTCCAGAAAAAACTGAACTGAAGGTCAAAGAACAGATAGAAAACAAATTCATCTAGCAAGAAAACCCTAGGTAAGAGAAGTGAAAGCAATCTCCAGAATAAACTAATTAAGGTAATTAAATGTCTAGATGCCAGCAAAAAATAACAAATCACGCCAGGAAAATTGAAGATATGGCCCAGTCAAAGGAACAAACCAATAGTTCAAATGAGATACAAGAGCTGAAACAATTAATTCAGAATATACGAACAGACATGGAAAACCTCATCAAAAACCAAATCAATGAATTGAAGGAGGACATGAAGAAGGGAAGGAATGAACAAAAAGAAGAAATGGAAAGTCAGAAAAAACAAATCACAGAACTTATGGGAATGAAAGGTACAGTAGAAGACATGAAAAAAACAATGGAAACCTACAATGGTAGATTTCAAGAGACAGAGGTTAGGATTAGTGAACTGGAGGATTGAACATCTGAAATCTGACAAGAAACAGAAACTATAGAGAAAAAAATGAAAAAATATGAGCAGGGACTCAGGGAATTGAATGATAATATGAAGCACACAAATATATGTGTTGTGGGTGTCCCAGAAGGAGAAGAGAAGGGAAAAGGAGGAGAAAAACTAATGGAAGAAATTATCACTGAAAATTTCCCAACTCTTACGAAAGACCTAAAATTACAGATCCAAGAAGTGCAGTGTACCCCAAAGAGAATAGATCCAAATAGATGTTCTCCAAGACACTTACTAGTCAGAATGTCAGAGGTCAAAGAGAAAGAGAGGATCTTTAAAGCAGCAAGAGAAAAGCAATCCATCACATACAAGGGAAACCCAATAAGACTATGTGTATATTTCTCAGCAGAAACCATGGAGGCGAGAAGACAATGGGATGATATATTTAAATTACTAAAAGAGAAAAACTGCCAACCAAGAATTCTATACCCAGCAAAATTGTCCTTCGAAAATGAGAGAGAAATTAAAACATTTTCAGACAAAAATCACTGAGAGAATTTGTGACCAAGAGACCAGCTCTGCAAGAAATACTAAAGGGAGCACTAGAGACAGATACGAAAAGACAGAAGAGAGAGGTGTGGAGAAGAGTGTAGAAAGAAGGAAAATTAGATATGACATACAAAATCCAAAAGGCAAAATGGTAGAAGAAAGTACTACCCATACAGTAATAACACTAAATGTTAATGGATTGAACTCCCCAATCAAAAGACATAGACTGGCAGAATGGATTAAAAAATAGGATCCTTCTATATGCTATCTACAGGAAACACATCTTAGACCCAAAGATAAACATAAGTTGAAAGTGAAAGGTTGGGAAAAGATATTCCATGCAAATAACAACCAGAAAAGAGCAGGAGTAGCTATACTAATATCCAACAAATTAGACTTCAAATGTAAAACAGTTAAAGAGACAAAGAAGGATACTAAGAGACAAAGAAGGATACTATGTACTAATAAAAGGAACAATTCAACAAGAAGACATAACAATCATAAATATTTATGCACCAAACCAGAATGCCCCAAAATACATGAGGCAAACACTGCAAACACTGAAAAGGGAAATAGACACATCTACCATAATATTTGGAGACTTCAATTCCCCACTCTCATCAGTGGACAGAACATCTACACAGAGGATCAATAAAGAAACAGAGAATTTGAATATTACAATAAATGAACTAGACTTAACAGACATTTATAGGACATTACAACCCACAACAGCAGGATACACCTTTTTCTCAAGTGCTCATGGATCATTCTCAAAGATAGACCATATGCTGTGTCACAAAGCAAGTCTCAACAAATTTAAAAAGATTGAAATCATACAAAACACTTTCTCAGATCATAAAGGAATGAAGTTGGAAATCATTAATAGGCAGGGCACCAGAAAATTCACAAATATGTGGAGGCTTAACAACACACTCTTAAACAACCAGTGGTTCAAGGAAGAAATTACAAGAGAAATCAGTAAATATCTCAAGGCAAATGAAAATGAAAACACAACATATCAAAAACTTAAGGGATGCAGCAAAGGCAGTGCTAAGAGGAAAATTTATTGCCCTAAATGTCTCTATCAAAAAGGAAGAAAGGGCAAAAATTCAGGAATTTACTGTCCACTTGGAAGATCTGGAGAAAGAACAGCAAACAACCCCAAAGCAGGCAAAAGGAAAGAAATAACAAAGATTAGAGCAGAAATAAATGAAATTGAGAATATGAAAACAATTGAGAAAATCAATAAAACCAGAAGTTGGTTCTATGAGAAAATCAATAAGATTGATGGGTCCTTAGCAAGACTGACAAAAAAGAAGAAGAAAGAGGATGCAAATAAATAAGATCAGAAATGGAAGAGGAGACATAACCACTGACCCTACAGAAATAAAGGAGGTAATAACAGGATACTATGAACAACTTTATGCTAATAAATACAACAATGTAGATGAAATGGACAACTTCCTAGAAAGGCATGAACAACCAACATTGACTCAAGAAGAAATAGATGACCTCAACAAACCAATCACAAGTAAAGAAATTGAATCAGTCATTAAAAAACTTCCCAAAAAGAAAAGTCCAGGACGAGACGGCTTCACATGTGAATTCTACCAAACATTCCAGAAAGAATTAGTACCAACCCTGCTCAAACCCTTCAAAAAAATTGAAAAGGAGGGAAAGCTACCATACTCATTCTACGAAGCCAACATCACCCTCATACCAAAGCCAGGCAAAGATATTACAAAAAAAGAAAACTACAGACCAATCTCTCTAATGAATATAGATGCAATAATCCTCACCAAAATTCTAGCAAATGGAATCCAGCAACACATTAAAAGAATTATACATCATGACCAAGTAGGATTCATCCCAGGTATGCAAGGATGGTTCAACATAAGAAAATCAATTAATGTAATACACAATAACAACAAATCAAGGAAGAAAAACCACATGATCATTTCAATTGATGCAGAGAAGGCATTTGACAAAATTCAAGATCCTTTCCTGTTGAAAACACTTCAAAGGATAGGAATACAAGGGAAATTCCTTAAAATAATAAAGGGAATATAAGAAAAACCCACAACTAATATCATCCTCAATGGGAAAAAACTGAAAACTTTCCCCCTAAGATCAGGAACAAGACAAGGATGTCCACTATCACTACTGTTATTCAACATTGTGTTGGAAATTCTAGCCAGAGCAGTTAGACAAGAAAAAGAAATACAAGAAATCAAAATTGGAAAGGAAGAAGTAAAACTATCACTGTTTGCAAATGATATGATACTACATGTCAAAAAACCCTGAAAAATCCACAGCAAAACTACTAGAGCTAATAAACAAGTACAGTAAAGTGGCAGGTTACAAGATCAACATTCAAAAATCTGTAGTGTTTCTATACACTAGTAATGAACAATCTGAGGGGGAAATCAAGAAAGGAATTCCATTTACAATTGCAACTAAAAGAATAAAATACTTAGGAATAAATTTAACTAAAGAGACAAAAGACCTATACAAAGAAAACTACAAGAAATTGTTAAAAGAAATCAGGGAAGACCTAAATAGATGGAAGGGCATACTGTGTTCATGGATTGGAAGACTAAATATAGTTAAGATGTCAATTCTACCTAAACTGATTTATACATTCAATGCAATACCAATCAAAATCCCAACAACTTACTTTTCAGAAATAGAAAAACCAATAAGCAAATTTATCTGGAAGGGCAGGGTGCCCCGAATTGCTAAAAGTATCTTGAGGGAAAAAAACGAAGCTGGAGGTCTCACACTGCCTGACTTTAAGGCATATTATGAAGCCACAGTGGTCAAAACAGCATGGTACTGGCATAAAGATAGATATATTGACCAATGGAAT
>PVIY010050488.1:0-16200 GCA_004026745.1 Myrmecophaga tridactyla
CTGTTGAAACCAAATCTCAGGGGACTCTGCTGCACTTTTTAAGCTGCTCCCTATGCAGCTTAAAAAGTCCTTTTGTTTGCATGGATCACTGACTTCCATTTCTCAATTGGCCACCATTGGGGAAAACTTTCTCCTGTTCCTAAGTCCCTAATTAAAACTCGTGGATAATTCTGCCTCATGTGTTCTTTAGTCTTGGGGCTGTGCTGGGTTGGAACAATTGGCGAGGCAGCCAGGAAACCAAGACGCCAATGATGGTAGAGAACATGAGTCTTGAGAAGGGAGACTCCGTAGGGGAAAACCAAACTTGGCCTCTGTCATCCATGTAGGAAGGGGTGGCAGCTCTCCTAGACAAATGGGGACACAAAGAGAATATAGGGATGCCAGAACTTCCTGGCTGGACTATTAGTACTCCTACAGCAGGATGCAGAACAGTTAGGATTTCATAAGGCAAAGAAGAGCTCTCAGGCCTCCACAGCCATCACATACCCCCTGTTAGAAGCTGTGTGTTTGGCCATGGAAGAGGCCCCTGGCTGCTAAAGATGCAATTCACTGCCTAGAAGAAGAATTTAAATTAGAAAGGGACTTGCATATAACCCAAGCAGATTTGAAGGATGCATTGAATGAGAGGCTACAACATGTAGATAATTAGCCCAGGGGGCAAATGAGGTATATCCTGACTCTCGGTGGCTGAGACCCTAGAACAAGGGACCCTGCTGAATTCTCTTCAGATGATGATGAGCCCCAGTCTGCTTGGGATTTTGAAAATGAGGAAAGGAAGCTTGCTCATCCTTTAGTCCAACAAAAAGTTAAGCCCAAACATATTCAGCACCCTCAACCCCAGTAAGGGAGGGTGATGATGAGGGTACTGCTTCCATTGCAGCTGCCCCAGCACCCCCCTCACCAAATGATCTTGTCTCCCTTGGGACTCCCACCACCACTGAATTACAGGAAATTGGGAATCAGTACAGACAAAAGCCTAAAGAAATCCTGCCAAATTGGTTACTATGTCTTTGGGACACTGGTGCAGAGGGAGTGTTACTTTCAGGAAGAGAAATAAGCAAATTAGCCTCAATTGCTACACACCCCTCCCTCTGCCAACATACATACACTCTGGCTGCCAGGCCAGAATTCGTTGCCAAACTGGCTTAAAATTCAATGTGGAGAAACTTGGCCCAGCATGGGAGACATACCACATGCTACTCCCCACTGGAATATGCTAGATGAATTGCAAGATGTACCAAGGGGGCTAGGAGTGAAGCATGCCATTTATGCTGCTAATTTTGCTAGACTAGATAATGAAAACTTCACAATAGGCATAAAGGATGCTATCCTGCATAGTGCCCTCAATCAATGGTATGAAACTCTTATACCTATTCTTAACCCAAAAGTAGGGCAACCCATTTCAAGAACTGCCCAAATTGCAGCTGATTTAAGAGAGTCAGAATGCCTAAGGTACCGAGGGGCCAAAGTAAGAGCTACAGGTTATGCTTCAAGGGGGCATGACGGTCCAAACCATATATCCTGCAGGACACATGGAGGCCACTGTGTTGGATCTTACTAATGTGCTTTTTAGTATTTCTTTAGATCCTACCAGCCAGCCTGCATTTGCCCTCATGTGGGAAAAACAACAATGGACATTTACTGTGCTACCACAAGAATATCTTCTTAGTCTCATCACCTGACATGGTGTGGTAGCCTAAGATTTAACAATATAGAAACTTCTGGTAGAGGTCATTCCTTTTCATTACATTGATGATGTTATGTTAACCAGTAACTGTTTTGCAGAATTGGAAACCACCAATAAACTGTACTGGCCCACTATGGTGGTCGAGGATGGGCAGAATCAGGACAAATTACAAGGGCCTGGATGCTCTGTCAAATTCTTGGGTGTAGTTTGTTCAGGTAAGAACAGGACTATTCTCTCTGCTGTTGTTGATAAAGTGCAGAATTACCCATCACACATACTCCTGAACAGCTCATGGTTTTCCTTGATTTATTAGGTTATTTGAGACCCTTCATACCCAATTTAGCACAGATTCTAAAACCTTTGTATGCCCTAGTTAGAAAAGGAAGAACATGGGAATGGGATGTCCCACAGCAGACTGCTTTTGAAAAAGTCAAATGAGCTACCTCGTAGGCTCAGGCTTTATGGGTATACACAGATGTGCCTTGTTAATTAGACATGGTCAGTACTAATATTGGATTTGGATGGTGTTGGCAGCAAAGGAAACAGGCAAAGCAGGTTCCCATCAGCTTTTGGTCTGGACTATAACACAGTTCTTTAGAAAAACTACAGAAGTGTGCTGCCTATAATACCTTATTGCAAGTTTAAGGACTAACTCAGAAATACCCTGTGAAATTAAGAAAAGCCATCCCCTCATAGGGGTGGATATGTGACACTGCCCCAAGCCTTACTCTGGCAGTGCATAATTAAGCACATTAACCAAATGGAAAGTTTATATATTGCAGTGAAGCATTTCCAGTGACAGCCCCTTAAGTGCAGAAATGCATGATGTCCTGAGACCAATTTCCTACATGGAAAAATAACACTTGCCACTCCCTGCTGATTCTCTTGAGGTGGCTGACTCTGTGCACACCATTGACAGATGTGGCAATATACCTGAATCTATTTGGTATACTAATGGATCAGAATCGGGAAGCCTGCAATATGGGCAGCAGTAGCCATGCAACCTAGTACAAACACTATATCATAGGCAACTGGGCATTTATACAAAGCAGCCAATGGGTTGAATTAAGGGCTGTATGGATGGTCATTGTTCATGAACCGGGAAATGCTTCTACTATTTGTGCTGACAGTTGGGCAGTGTACCAGGGTTTGACACTGTGGATGGCCATGTGGAAACAAGAGCAATGGACTATTGTCAGCTACCCCTTATGGGGAAATGACATGTGGGAAGACATCTGGACTATCTGTCACAAACAAAAAGGTAACCATAGTTCATGTCTCTGCCCATAACTCTAATTCTTTACCTGGCAATATTGAAGCAGATGCTTGAGCAAAAGTTTGTAGTCTAAAGCCAACATCACATGAGGTTGCGGAATGGTTGCATAGGACAGAACACAAAGGGTATTAGACTCTGTGGAAACTAGCACAGCAATTCCAGCTGCTCACCACCAGACAACAACTGGAAGAAGTTGTGGACATTTGCCCTTCCTGTTCTCTGCCACACCCAAAGACGTTTCCTCATCAACTCAGTCCATTGGCCACAAGAAGATTCCAGTAACCAATGTGGCAGGTAGATTATATTAGACCCCTTCCCTTATCCAAAGTTGAAAAATATGCCTTTACAGCTGTAGCTATGTCCACTGGACTGATGCTGGCCTTTCCAGTAGGGAAAGCTAGCCAAAGAGCTACAATATGTAGCTTAGAAAAGCTAACTGCATTCTTTGTCATACCCATACATGTGGACAGTGATAGGGGACCCCCTTTACTGGACAACTAACCCAAGTCTGGGTTACTGAACATGACGTCTTATGGACATTTCATTTGCCTTACAACCCCAAAGCAGTGGGATTAATTAAAAGAATGAAAGAGCTGTTAAAGGAGAAATTAAAAGATAAGCAATGGGTGGTGCAACTGTAGCTCAGTGGCAGATTTCTCGCCTGCCATGCTGGAGACTCCAGTTTGATTCCCAGTGCCTGCCCATGCAAATAAATAAATAAATAAATAAATAAATAAATAAATAAATAAATAATAAATAAAACACATACATATATATATATAAGCAATTTCTGCAGCAGTGGCCCTGCCAGTTGTGACTGGTCTTGAGTCAAGACCCTGAGCAGCTGCTCCCACTCCTTTTGAACTGGTAATAGTGGGGCCCATACAGACACTGTGAATTCAGGTAAAAGGATGAGCAATGACACAGTCACAAAGAGGTAATGAAATGAAAATAACTTGCTCTTGCCTGGCTCACAAGCATAAGAATTTGGGGAAAATAAGGTCAATTGGCTGTGATCCTAGCTAATGAAGCTGTGCTGCTTAGAAATCCTAAGCCCATGGGGTATTGGAGTCACCCAAAATTTAAGTCCAAAAGTTATATGTGTAACCTACCCAGGTCCCTCCCTCCCCCATATCTCAATATGTATGTCTCTGGACAATTATTATGCCCATGCTAACTGCAGATTTTATTTCAGAAGGCTCCTTGCCATTGCCTGGGGAAAATGTGCGGTATCTAAAACCTCTTTAAGCAGCCCTTCTCCAGGAACACTTCTGTCTCCTAATGTAAATTTAGCTTGTATTCTATTAGAAGAACAAGATTTGCCTTTCATAGTTTTCCATAAACACCTTTCTTTTCATTCTTAGTGTCACCTCAAATACCTGTCTGCTATAGGCTTCTTGGTAACCTACAGGCACAATAAATACCAATGCTGAGTGTGCCCTGAACTGCCATTGTCAGGAGCCTGCCTTGAACTGTGACCCCTGTGAATTGGACTGTGTGGAATACCCTGCTGGCCTGGAAAAATTCAGCACATCAAAAGAATCTGGAAAAGAATATTCATATTTAAGACTGAAATCACAGATTTTATCAATTATCAGAAGAATGGTTTAATTCCCTTTCTTGTCCATGGTGGCATCACTTTGTGTGGGTGTTACCTCTGTGTGAGGGACTCGCAATGTTCTGTGTTTCTTATTACTGTCGTTGTGGGATATGGATACAGTGTCTGTTCTATAGTCAACACACACTGCTGTGTGGGGGTAGATTGCAGCAACCCAAGGTCAGAATTTTCTCCTTTAGATAAAAAATGAAGCCTTAAGCACATAGCAGTCTGTGTGACTAAAACAAACAGACATTAAAGGTCAACAGAGCCCCTCAAGGGGGAAAGAATATATATCATCAAAGCACTAAAATTCCCCTTCCCTAATCACTGTTGATTACCAGTTCTCTGAGACTCCATTGTAACCAAATCTCATGAGATTCTGCTGAACTTTATAAGCCACCATCTTGGCACTTCTCCTCCTTTTGTTTGTGTGCATCACTGAGCTCCATTTCCCAATTGCCCACCTTTGGGAAAAATCTTCTCCTATCCATGAGTCCTTAATTAAAACTCATGGGTAACTTTCTGCCTGGCGTGTTCTTTGGTCTTGGGGATCTACTGGGTCAGAACAGTGATTTACTATAAATATCTAGGACATTTTCTTCCCTTTCGTCATAATTTTGTTTAGGGCTCCAAATTCTAACACTGAATAAATATCTGAGTCAGGAATATATAACTTGTATCTTTGGCTGTGTCTTTGGAATGTGGTATAACAAAGAGTACCAAATGGTTAGCACATGGATAGTATGTTTCTCTTAAGCTCTAGCCTGTGAGCAAACATCTTGCCAGGCACTTATAAGACAATCTTTGTGAATTGTGAAGAGCTGAACAATCCAATTTGTGTTCTAATTTTAAAATCCTCTTGACCCTATTTCAATGCCTCTTATACTTGTAGACCTTTTTCCACAGCCTCTTTCAATACCCTACTTCAGGGGCTTATCACCTGGTGCCTACTCAGACTGATGATATCAGTAGTTCTTTATAGTTTACAAACACTTTTTCACATTGAGTATTTTAACTCTCAAAGCAACCCTGTGAGATATTTATCACCATAGTTCATTGATTCATTGATATATGTATATTTTTTCACATTTTAACATATGTGAAATTGGAATGGATTTTATAATCAATGGCAACTTACAATTGCTCTCAGCCAAGTGGAAGATAGGGTACACATTTGTCATTGCCTGCACAAGCTCAATCTTACAAATTTTTCCTGGTAGTATGAATGGACAACTGCTAGCTCTCAAGAGACACTTTAAGCAAAGACTATGACTGCTGGTTAATGCCTAAAAATCTTCCATTGAGCACCTTTGGATATTTCCTAGTAACAAAACTTTCAGAATGAATGGAGCTTGAAAAAAATCTCAGAGGAAATAGCAGAACACTCAAAAAATAGTGTATCACCAATGGAACTATGGCACAGAGGATGATGTCGTATAGATAAAACATAGATGTATACTACTCTGAATCAAAGAGTGACCCAGAAGAGTTGGAATATGAGTGCACAGAAGCTTTGGGAATACTTGAACCCTGAGTCCCAAACTTTCTTGATTCATGGTGCCTTTAGCTACTCAATACTTTTTCATAGCACCTGAGGCTGAAAGAAATATCTGACAGTTCCATTTATTAGGTAGTTTGGTGTGCCAGTTTGAAACTGTTGTATGCCCCAGAAAAGCCATGTTCTTTAATCCTCATTCAATATTGTTGGGTGGGATCTTTTTTGTTAGGTTGTTTCCATGGAGACGTGAATCTATCCATTCAAGTTAGGTCACTTACTGGAGTCTTTTAAGAGGGAACCATTTTGGAAAAAATTCCAGAGCTGACACAGAAAGAGGCATTTTGGAAAAAACACAGTTGCTTCAGAGCCGACAGAGATGCAGACATTTGGAGATGCTTGGAATGTCAACAGAGAAAGCAGATGCCTAGACACTGACTTTTTGAGGTATAGAGCCCAGCTGACATCGCCATTTGCCTTCCCATGAGATGCTAAGCAAACCAGAACCCAGAGTTGTGTCCCAGAGGAGCTAAGTGAAGGCCCACAGACATTCAGAGAGGAAACCATGGGCATCAGAAGCTGGAAGCAACAGAACCAGGAGCAAGCACGAGCAGATCCTGTTCTCATGTGGCAGACATCAGACTTTCTTGAGTCAAAATATCTTTCTCTGGATACCTTTGTTTGGACATTTTTATGGCCTTAGAACTATAAATTTGTGACTTAATAAATTCCCTTTTTAAAAGCCATTCCATTTCTGGTATATTGCATTTGTGGCAGCATCAAACAAACTAAAACATTTAGCCCAACAATTTAGTAGTCATTTGAAAAATAATTTTATTTCGTTTTTAAATAACTAGAATTACCTACTAATATGATGGTTACTACATAACTTCCCAAACCTTGGAATCACGTTGGATACCAACAACCTCACATCCTGTTCCACACTATTTTTATAGTACTTGCCTTTTTATCATAGCAATTGCCAATAAGCCAAGTTCACAAAACATGATGTTGTCAAAAGGAATGCATCCTGATCTAATGTTGAAACTGTGAATGACCTGGAGCTAGTAGTTTTTGCCATGTCTGTCAGAAGTCAAATTCCCAGTGCTGCCCTCAAAAATACAAAATATCCTATGGCACCCCAGTAAATTCACTACGGTTTCCTGAGATCCTTGGGAGTAGGTTTGGAAACCATGATTTTAACCAATCCATTTTGTTCATTGTTTACTTTTTCTTGACTGCCCAAGACAAATATATGTTCAAAATCATTGTCTAAATAATTATAATACAGCAATTCAGTAAACATGAAATAAAATTTCAAAGTGATAAGAAGCTATTTTGCATTAGATTCTGGATGGATCTTCCTACCTCTAGGTACTTATACTGCACTTTGCTGCCAGATCAGTTGCTCTAGCTCTTAACTTTCATCTGGTCACTTCCCCTCCTAAATATATTCAATAATTTGCCATTGCCTAAAAAAAAAAAAAATTCCTCAGTTTGGCAAGTAATGTCCTGTGTAATCTTCTAACACACTTACCTTTGTAGCCTTAACTTCTACTTGACAGAGCCAGGGAACTCTCAGCCTCCCTCTTCTGTTAATGACAAGTCAATTCTCCATTCTAGAGTTCAGTTTTTCCCATCTGTAAAATGGGAGGTTAGATAAGGTTAGTGATTCCTAGCCTTTGTGATTTCCCAGATCTGCAAAATTACACCTACACACACAAATTGGAGACTGACATAGAGTGCTCAGGATTTTAGTCTATAGTTAAATAAACTATTTACTTTCTATTTTAATAGTTTTGGGTAACAAATAAAGTGATTTATACTCAACATAAACAAGAAAAAAATGGAAAAATTTAACCATATGAAACATTCAATTTATAGTCCTTATTGTTTTCACTTGACTATTAACTTCTTTATAGACTGTTCTTCATAGATTGGTTCTTTGACCAGCATTTGGGATGAATGGACTAGACCTCCCAACTTAAGTTGTAGCCTTAGATCAGAAGCATCAGGTAACCTGAAGCTTGTCAGGAATAAGGAATCTCAGGCCCTGTCCTGGACTGGCTGAATTAGAGTCTGCATTTTAACTAGATCCTCAGGTGATTCATATGCACGTTCAAGGCTGAAAAGTCCTGGACCAGATGCTATCCAGCATGTACATTTCCTATTATCTCTTGCACAGTAGCAAAAGCATGATTAGCAATATGATTTGCATCTAATTTTATACCATTCGTCCAAATTTTCCATTACTTGGCCACCTCTATGTCCTCCTTCCACCTATTCTTTAATGATTGACTCAGGCTCCATCTTTGCTCCTCTGTCCTCTAACTCTGTGTGCCAGACTTAGGCAACTGATATTCCAAGCTAAGTTTCAGTTACCCCAACCATCAAAGGGGATTATAATATCTGCTTCATAAAGCTGTTGAACTTATTAAATGGGCTAATGTATGTAAATCCTGTAGAACAGTGTTTGGCACGATGGGGCCTCAATAAGGGGTGGCTGTTATTGTTGATGTCCTCCTAATTTTTGTTGCAGCAATAATTCAGCAGTGCACAAAAAAAAAAAGGCAAAATTCCCTGGCCTTGTGAAACTTACTTTCAACTGGGTGCTGCTAAATAAATTCTTGTTGAGTACACTAGTCACATCTTGATCTGCCATGCCATCACTCATATGTCCCAGAAAGCTAGCTGTGGGATTTTTGTATGCTTTGCTCATGATATTTGCTAGGTTACATTTTTTAGTATGACTTTTTATGTGTGTATTTTCTCCCTCATCAGATTCAGATCAGAAGGAAAAGAATTGCTTTGCTTCAATGAACTGTCTCCTGGCACTTGACACATAATAGGTTTACTGAGTGAATGAAAGAATTTTAGGAAGCCTCTCCTTCAGATCTCTCTTTACCCTTCCAGTGTGAGGTTGCTGTGATGAAGGTTGTTAAAGTTCCCAGTTCCAATTAGATGCTGTTCTTTCTGGATTACTCTGCTTGTCCCAGCTGTTTAACATGGATATCTGTATTTACAGCCTTACCGCTTTCAAGTTGTCTGGTCATGGATACTTTAGGGAAAACTTCTAGCTAGAAAAGACAATGCCAACTGCAGGTTGAATACAAAACATACAGACTTTTGGTTCATTAGAGTATCCTACTGTAACATACAACCATTGTCGCTGGCTTACCAACGTAGCCCTTCCTGGAGCGCCAGATGATGAGGATAGAAAAAAATGATATTTCGGAAAACTTTGGTTTAAATATAAAATTTATTCCTAAAGCAATCTCAGGGAGATAGAGAACTGTTTTTGTGGCTCCTTTCAGCCTGCCCTGCCCCATGATTTAATGAATCCCCATTCTTTTTTCAGTTAAATCATCAGATTTGTTTTGAAAAAAATCTAAGGTAAATATAATTTGTTCTTTCCCTGCCACCCCCTTTGGTAGGTCAGGGCTGTATGCTTAGGTGACACCCATTTCTTGAAACAGGTCAACATGAGCAGAGAGAGCTCAGAAACCAAGGCTATCTGGTCACCGAAACAGCTTAAAATCACCTCCAAACCCCTCACCAGACTCTCATCACCAATTTCCCCAACTAACCTCTGTTTCTATAACAAGCCCTAAGAAAGCCGCCTCCCTCATTGAAAAACACCCATACTCTCTACATCCTCAAACCCACTCTCAAAAACTAAGACACACAGGGAGATCATTAATTCAGTATCTGACTGAACCATGCCCTTTATCCCTTCTTTCCTCAAGTAGCGAGTTATGCAAAGTACAGAGTAGGAAAACTCGATAACTCATAGGAAAGGCATTCATTTTACTTTTAAATTTTAGTCACCAGGGTGAAGGGTCAGGAGTGGCCATGACAAATTTTTGCAGAAGAAAATCCCCCTGTTGGCCCACAGTCATCTTCTTGCTGCATAAATCATTGCCTTCTGTGGATCGCCTGCTCCCGCTGTAATCAGAGAGCTGGAGAGAAGGCTTTCTTCAGGGCTTCTGACTGTGACAGTTGTATATATTTGGGGTCAGCCTGACAGCCAAATCCCATTTTCAAAATGGTAATGTTCATTAAAGAGTTGTACCCTCTTGGTGCTGAACTGGTCCCCGCGGTGGAATGTGAGCTCCGCATCTCCAGGCACTGCCTCGGGGCAGCTCCCTCAGGCCAAATCCCTCCTCCACAGCCACCTGAGCCGACTTCCCACTTCCCTCCTTCTGGCAAGACAACATGCCATTGCAAAGACAGGAGGGACCAAGCTCTTGACCCTAATCTGTAGCAAATGAACACAGAAGAAAGTCCAGTAAAGCTAATCTACTAAAGTAGAAATCCCTGGACTCTCTTAGCCCTGTCCATTCTCTGCTGTCTGCAGGATGAGGAATTAGATGCTCAGCCAGGCTGGCCTCAGATTCATAGAGAAAGGCATAGTATCTGGCTTTGGGAAACTTGTTCTGCCTTTTGCTCCTCTCCCGGATGGCACCATTTCCTTTTCATCACCTAAGCTTCTCTCACTTACACTTCGGTGCTAATAACTTCCCTCCCTTGGTACCCTGAGGTCCCAGTCCCATCCTCATTCCCCTTTGATATTAAGCTCCAGGCTCTCTTCTATATTGTCTTTCATGACAATACCCCCCCTCCCCCAACACACACATGTCACGTCTGATGTTCCCACCTTGGTTCAAACTTAAATGCTGAGATAATATTCTGGTTCATCCCTGTAGGGTGGGAGGAGGAGATAGCAGCTCATGGGTTCTGCCCCTCTCTGCTTCTGGACACCCAGAACTTGGTGGGAGTCCTCTCCCCAACAACAGCTTCACTACGCCCTCGTGCAGATGATGGAGGTGGGGGTGGAAACCTCACTGTTTCTTCTGTTCAGATGCCGCAACCCCAGAGCTAGGAACGAAGCCCCCATGGGAAGGAAATCTGTCCCTGGGAATTTCAAACTGAGTTTTTCTATGCAATTCTTGGGGGTGAGATCACATGCATCCACATTTCATCTAAATAAGAAGTTAATGCACAAGGCAAGTCCTCGTTTGGTAGAAGATTCTCTGTTACCATGAGTATTGGATCCTATGAGGTTTTCTCAGGTGGGCCAGAAGGAACCCCCTCCTACAATGCTACTGCTTATACAGGGAGAGATGTTTAGACAAAGTTTTGTTTCTCAGCGATTTTTAACTTTTTTCAACCCGTTACACATTTCCATGAAGGAATCTGTTTTTGGCAACCAGGAGGCCATATGGGCAGCCAGACCTGAGGCTTGTCTGTGGTTGACTCTTGACACACGGCAAGAAATTCATCCTTCTCACCCGAAGCAACCGCCCCATCCTGAAAGAACCTTACTTTCAGGTCAGTGGGTCTCTGACTCAGCATGCATCAGAATTACCTAGAGAGCTTGTTAAAATACAGATTGCTGGGCCCTACCCCAGGAGGTGCTGACTTAGTAGGTCTGGGGTGTAGTATAAGAATTTACATTTCTCATGAGTTCCCAGATGGTGATGCTGCTGCTGGTCCTGGGACCATCCTTAGAAAATCACTATTTAAGTGACCTTAGGTAGGTTAAGGTAGCAGAAATTAGTGATTGGTCACAAATGATGTCCTGATGAAAGGCAGCCTGACAGAAGCTAAAGAGCAGATGTTGGTCTTGGGCTTGAGGTTATCCTTCTCTGAACTTCACAGTCAGCCAAGACATTTTATCCTGCTCCTGATAAGAGGGGTGAAACACAAGGAGCCAGCTTGTTTCTTTTCCTGGCCCCCTCCTTTCTTTCCAATCTTCCCCCCCCCTTTCTTTTCCTTCTGTCCCTCTCCTATCCTCCCTTGCTGTCCACAGCCTCTTTACCTGCAGTAACTTGTGAAAGAGATGATCTCAAAATGAAATTTACAAGCAAATCAGAATACCATTTTAACAGCTAGTATCACCTAAAATTGGGACACACTGGGTATGGTATAGAAGTTGGAAGTGAAAAATTCAAGGACAGAAAATTGAATCCTTCTCAAGATGGAACTCTCCCCTCGCAAATGATTTTTCACCAATTGACATCAATCAGGCAAGTTAAATGTTGCACTGTTATCATCACAATTATGAGATACTGGCTCCCATTTTCTGAACACTTGCCAAGTAAGTGCCAGGCTTTGTGCTTCCATGCCACATGTATTTTTTCACTTAATCTTCACAATACTATGGGGTAGGTACAATTATTCATCCCTTTTCAGATGAGAAACTTGAGTCTTGGGCAGGCTAATGACTTGGCCACAGTCACACAGCGACTCCAATGCAGGCCCATCAGACCCAGAGCGGAGATCTTTTTCCCGTGTCTGAGATGGAGTCCCTTTCAGGACACTGGATACACATGATGGGGAAAGGGGACCCTGTGATCCACAGAGGAGCTATTTGGACAACAACCAGCAACCAGAGCAGAGAAAGACTTGTGCACATCGGCTAATGCAATTTGAAGATTAGAATATACACAAAGCATGAAAAGTTAGGAATGTGGAAGGAAGAAACAGAACTTTTCAATTGTTAGGGGAGATGTCAAGAAATGAAGCAGCCGGATTCATGAATGTTCTGTCCAGTACTCTGCTTCCCTAATCTCTGCTACCTATCCACGGTGAACCCCCAGGCAAATCCCAGGTCCTCAATTGCTCCGTAGTACCTTGAGGGGCCCCAATCACTAACTACTGGGAGTGAACATAGAAACCAGCTGGACCGGTCACTCACTGTTCCAGAATTGCTCTTGCCTTTCTACCTCCTTTCTGTTACCTTGGTGTTTCCTTCTGTTATCTGCTTGGCCCCGACTCTGCTTCTGGATGTTGCTCAGTCCAGTTGCCAACTGTCTGAAGAACCCCTGGGAGTACCACTTATCCTCAGGCTAAGCTAGTTCACCCTCTTCTTTCCTAAACTACTTGGATCTTCCTGTTTCTCCAGTTAACCAGGTTTGAGAACCACAATGATCTTGGATGCTTCTGTTTCTGTTCCACAGAATTCAACCATTAACCATATTGATCAAGTCCCCCAAAGTATGTTTTTAATCCATCACCTTTCAAATGCTGGGCCAGTTCTAACTCAGAACCTCAGTTTCTTTTTCAATTGTTATCTGTCATCTTACCCTTAGAGATCCCCAACTCTTATCTGTCCTCTACCCTGGGACCAGATCATTCTAGAATAGATTGTTTTCTAGATAAAAATGTTCAGTGGCTCTTCATTGCCTGCCAAATCAGGTGAATATTCTTCAGAATGGTTTCATGACCTCAAAAGCATGGCCCTTGGAGGAAAAACCTGTTGCTTTTCCCATCCATGATTTGGTTTACTCTTTTTTTTTTTTTTTGGTAATAGTCCTTTAAGATTCCATTTAGGGACCATTCCCCTTCCCTAATCCTAAAATCGAGCTGGTCCTGATCCCTTTTCTTGGCTCTAGGAGTGGATACATGACCCTTCCTCCTAGACTCAGGGATAAGCACAAATAGTCTCTATTTTGAAAATTTTGTCTGAACAGGTGAGAAAGAAAAGCTCACTGTTTTTGTTGAGACTGCTACCAGCCATGATACATGATAAAAGAATGGAGCTGCTGGGAATTGCCAGGTATGACATGATAATGAAGCCAACAGAGAGAAAAGAGCTGTTAGGTAGAGTCCCTGGATCCAGCTATGATTGACTTTCCAGTTAAGTGGGCCAATACATGCCTTTGTGAGTTTAGTCAGTTTCAGTTGAGTTGCAGCCATCTTTAACCTAAAGAACATAAACAGCATGGCTTTTTAGACATCTCCTCCTACTCCTCTACATATAATTATGCTAAACTATTTGTACCTGTCTCAAAAAAGGTAATGATGTTTTTTATGTCTGTGTTTTTTGCTTGTGCTACTCTATCTGGAATACAGCCTGAAATTATGTCCATTAGCCCTGTCTTTTAATATTATTTTATTTTATTATTTTTTCTAGTTTAAAAAGTTTTTGTTGTGAAAAATAACTAATATACAAAAAAGCAACAAATTTTGAATCACACAGCAACAATTATAGATCAGATTTCAGAGTTTGGCATGGGTTACAGTTTCACAAATTTAGGTTTTTCCTTCTAGCTGCTCCAAGACACTGGAGACTAAAAGAAATAATATAATGAATCAGTAGTCATACTCATTTGTTAAATCCTACCTCCTCTGTATAACTCCACCATCACCTTTGATCTTTCTCCCACTCTTTAAGAGTATTTAGGCTATGCCCATTTGAACTTTTTCAAGTTGGAAGGGGCTGTCAATAATATGGGATGGGGGATGGAACTAGCTGATGCTCTAGAGAGGCTGGCCCCTCTGTATTTCAGACCTTATCTGGCCTAGGAGCCCATCTGGAGGTTGCAGGCTTCTGGAAAGTAATCAAAGTGCATGGAACCTTTGTAGAGCCTCAGACAAAGCCCTAAGTGTTCTTTAGGATTGACAGGAATGGTTTTGGTTGGGGGTTAGCAAACCATGATAGGTAGCAATGTCTAACTGAAGCTTGCACAAAAGTGACCTCCATAGTAGCCTCTCGACTCTGTCTGAACTCTCAGCCACTGATACCTTGTTAAAATTATTTTCCCCCTATTGGTCAGGAAGGCATTGTTGATCCCACGGTGGCAGGGCCAGGCTCATCCCTGGGAGTCATAGCTCATGTTGCCAGGCAGAGTTTTACCCCTGGATGCATAAACCCTGTCTTTTAAGATCCATTTCAAATGTTACCTCCCACATGATGTATTTTCTGTCCCCATTTGAATCATGTAACCCCCTCTACTGAATCTCGTTTACCATTAAATATTTAACACCTTTCGCCAGTGGCCCATCTTAGATATTCAATAAACCAGTGTGACTTGAATCAAAGAAAAGGAAAGGGGCCTTACACATAGAAATGAAGCAAACACATGTTGGATTGAATTGACTTTAAGTCCTGAGAAAAATAACAGGAAATATCTTGTAATCCTTTCTGTATCATACCTAGCTTTCATTTCTTCCAGCAGACAGGTAGGCATTTTCACTGCTATTCCTTAATCATACATTCCACTGTAAACTATAATTTTGCAGCATAAAAGCACTTTAGTTTGAGCTGTGAAAAACAACAGTACTTCTGCTTACGGAAAGACATTTTATTTGTTTTAGTATTGGTCAACTTCTTTTTCATATAAACTTTGTTGTTGTTGTTAGTGTTGGTTTGATTTTGGTAATGGTGTTTTCAAAGTCAACATTTGTAGATTTATTTCATCAGCTATTTTAGTATTTTTGAGGCTGTTGTATTGCTTTCTTCCTTGGGGGACTGTGAATTTGTTGGGCCTTGTTGAAATTTTAATATGACACTATTTGAAAGGAATGTTCAGCTGTATTTAGTGTTTATATAACACCTGCTGGTTTATCCTCGAGTGATTTACAGTTCCTCTATGGAAGAGGAAAGTAACAGCACTGAAGTCTAGCAAAAGAGGGGCTCTTTTTATAAATGTTAACCCGAGTGATTAATTTGAAAGATTTGGTCAAATACCTTAAGTCTCTTGTCTATATAATGCCAAAGACCTACTTTCCCTCCTTTACATTAAATTACTTTGGTGTCACATAAACATAACGTGTTTTAACCCAAAGGGACCACAGGACTGAAATCCAGACTTTTCTCCTTCACTGACAAAGGCTACATCTACTTGAAGAGCAGCTTCATAGTTTAGCATAAAGAAAATGAAAAAAAAAAACAACAAACAAGGAGCTATGTTTGTCTTGGTAAGCAGCTTAGTAAGGAACTCTAGATCAGCTATGTTTTTTTCCATATTCATGCCTTAATACCAAGGGAGACATTTTTCATATCCACATTGAAGCATGGGGGAACTCGTAAGTTTGGGTTCTGTAGTAATGTGTGAGATTTTAAATAAAAATATTTACTGTTGATACCTTATTTTATAAGTATTACATATTCACTGTTGGTAAAACTTATAAGATCTGACATTTTAAGTATTTTTTTTAAACTTTTTTTATTAATTAAAAAAATTAACAAAAAAAATTAAGATATCATTCCATTCTACATATACAATCAGTAATTCTTAATATTATCACATAGTTGCATATTCATCATTTCTTAGAACATTTGCATTGATTTAGAAAAAGAAATAAAAAGACAACAGAAAAAGAAATAAAACGATAATAGAGAAAAAAAGATTATA
>PVIY010050489.1:0-16186 GCA_004026745.1 Myrmecophaga tridactyla
TGAAGAAATAAAAGAAATCATAAAATGATACTATGAACAAATACACCAACAAATTACACAACTTGGATGAAATGGAAAAATTCCTGAAGATTCACAAACAAGCTACACTGACTCAGGAAAAAATAGAAGATCTCAACAAACCGATCACAAGTAAAGAGATTCAATCAGTCATCAAAAATCTTCCTACAAAGAAAAGCCCAGGGTCAGATGTCTTCACAGGGAAATTTTACTAAACATTCCATAAAGAACTAATACCAATCATGTTCAAACTTTTTCAAAAAATTGAGGAGAAAGGAACTCTACCTAACTCATTTTATGAAGCTAATATCATTTTAATACCAAAACCAGGTAAAGATGATACAAGAAAGGAAAACTACAGGCCAAACTCCCTAAAACATAGATGCAAAAATTCTCAATAAAATATTAGCAAATCGAATCCAACAGCACATTAAAAGAATTATACAGCATGACCAAGTGAGGTTTATACCAGGAATGCAAGGATGGTTCAACACAAGAAAATCAATTGATGTAATACAGCACATTAACAAATCAAAAGGGAAAAAAATCACATGATCATCTCAATTGATGCTGAAAAAGCATTCAACAAAATTCACCATCTTTCTCTGATAAAAACACTCCAAAAGCTAGGAATTAAAAGTAACTACCTTCACAGGATAAAGGGAATATGTGAAAAACCGATATAGCCAGCATCATACTCAATGGAGAGAGAATGAAAGCCTTGCCCCTAAGATCAGGTACAAGACAAGGGTGCCCACTGTCACCACTATTATTCAACATTGTGCTAGAAGTTCTAGCTAGAGTAATCAGGCAGAACAAAGAAATAAAAGGCATGCAAATTGGAAAGGAAGAAGTAAAACTCTCATTATTTGCAGATGATATGATACTGTAATTGGAAGATCCTGAGAAATCTATAGCAAAGTTACTTGAGCTAAGAAATTCAGCAAGTTGGTAGGATATAAAATTAATGTGCAAAAATCAGTCACATTTCTATACACAAGCAATGACCTAGCTGAGGAGTCAGTTAATGAAAAAAATCCATTCAAAATAGCAAATAAAAGAGTCAAATACTTAGGCATGAACTTAACCAGAGATATAAAGGACTTGTACACAGAAAACTACATAGCATTGCTAAAAGAAATCAGAGGATTTCTAAATAGGTGGAAAGACATTCCTGGCTCATGGTAGGAAGGCTAAACGTAGTTAAGATGTCAATTCTCCCCAAACTGACCTACAGATTCAACATAGTACCAATCAAAATTCCAACAACCTACTTTGAAGATTTGGAAAAGTTAACTACCAAATTCATCTGGAAGGAAAAGAGACCCCGAATAGCTAAAAGCATCCTAAAAAAGAAGAATGAAGTGGGAAGATTAACACTCCCTGACTTTAAAAACTATTATAAAGCCACAGTGGTTAAAACAGCTTGGTACTGGCACAAAGACAGAAGCACTGATCAATGGAATCGAATTGAGAAAGCAGAAATAGACCACCAAATCTATGGTCAACTGATTTTTGACAAGGCCCCCAAATCCTCTGAATGTGACGAAATAGTTTTTTCAATAAGTGGGCATGGAAGAAGTGGATATCAACAGCCAAGAGAATGGAGGACCCCTATAATTCTCAGTGGGAGAAAATATTTGGAAATCACATATCAGACAAAGGTTTAATTTCCTGTATATACAAAGAAATCATAAACTCAACCACGAAAGAACAACCAACCCAATTATAAAATGGGCTAAAGATATAAATAGGCATTTTTCTGAAGAGCAAATATAGATGGCTCAAAAACATGAAGAGATGCTCATTTTCACTAGCTATAAGGGAAATACAGATCAAGACTACAATGAGACACCTATAAGAATGGCTGCTATTAAACAAGAAACTATAAATGTTGGAGAGGATGTAGAGTAATTGGGACACTTATGCATTGCTGGTGGGAATGTACAATGGTGTAGCCACTATGAAAGACTGTTTGGTGGTTCCTTAGGAAACTAAATATCGGGATGCCCTATGAGCCAGAGATATCACTACTTCATATATACCCAGAAGAGCTGAAAGCCAAATGACACAACAGACATTTGCATACCGGTGTTCATAGTAGCATTATTCACAATCGCCAAAAGATGGAAACAAACCAAATGCCCATCAACAGATGAGTGGATCAACAAAATGTGGTATATATATATGATGGAATATTATGCAGCAGTAAGATAAAATGATGTCTTGAAGCACATGACAAGAAGAACGAGCCTTAAGGGCATAATGCTGAGCAAAATTAGGCAAACACAAACGGAGAGATGATGTATGATTCCACTTTTATGACCAGCATAAAGGTACAATCAGAGGCTTATAATAGAGAAGATGGGGACTTAGAGATACATAGAAGCTAGAGATGGGTGAACCATTAGCTAAGGAGGTTGAGGTTCAATGTAAGGTAATATATAGGAGTAAAAGCGGTTCTCTAGTGGGTCGGATTTTATGTTTTATATATGTTACTAGAATAAAATGTTTTTTATTTTATAAACTGTATAGGGTGGTGAAACAAGTGGCAGATTTCTCACCTGCCATGCCGGAGACCTGGGTTTGATTCCCAGTGCCTGCCCACGCAAAAAACAGAACTGTATAATACAGTGAACCCTGGTGTAAACTAAAGACTGTAATTAATAGTATAATTATAATTACATTGCTCAGGAATTGTATCAAAGGTACCACACCATTGGAAAGTGCTAACAGTAGGAAAACTGTCATGAGAATAATTTATAGAACTGTATTTTCTGAGTGAATTTTTTGAAAATCTACTTCTCTAATTTAATGAATTAAATTAATTTCCTTTCATTTGTTTGCAAGTTTCTGCCCTGTATACATTTCACCACTTTTATTCTAGCTCCTTTTATGGGCTTCTGAAATCTTCCATTACTGTAGGTCCTTTTATGTTCTTTGTCTCACTTGTGTCCTCTTCCCCTAACACTTTATCTTTCAGATTTTTCTTCTTTCAACATCAACTCTGCAATATCTTTCATATCCCTTTTCTGTAATAATTTTTAGCACAAGGTTATGGATACAGGAAAAAAAGGAAGTTTCTTAAAACCCTCTTCTCCATAAAGTTCATTTAATTATTGTAGACAAAGTCCACTGAGTTTAGATGGCCTCTATTTGAGGTCACTTAAATTAAATAAAACCTCTTCAGATACTATAATTTAGCACTACTATAAAGCATAAAGTAATCGGGCTATATGGATGATAAACCTACTGCTTTTTGCCTATTTAGGATTTTTTAAAGGAAGCAATAGGTAAGTAAATGTAAATTTTAAGAGAAAAGAAGGTAAAAGAAAAAAGCTTATAACTGCCATATTCCATGTCAATAAACTTAAGAAACTGAGCTGTATTCCTACTGAACTTGTTTATGTCCACTGAATAATCAAATTTGATAGGGGCGAAGAAAAATATATTTTAGTTGTATTGTCACATTTACTTTATAGCATCTACTTCTCAGACACAAGAATTTGATACTGAATTGTGTATTAATTGTCCATTTTATTTAAATACTGTTTTCCCTTTCAACAAAAGTAATATACAATTGTTTCAAAATTTCTTTCAAGCGTTTTAGGACTATACAACCTGGATAATGAAAGGGCCGGGATAAGTCCCCCAAGCCAACATATGCACACATGCAAGGCAATCATCATAAGCTGCTGATGTGAATTCTTTCAGATTTTTTTCTTATACAACTACAGACATATATTATTAGTAAAGACTGTGTTTTCAAAATGGGAATGATTCCATTACTTACCAAAATTAGCCCTGATATTAGTGAGGAAGTGCCTGTCAGAGCCACGTAGAACTTCGGCGTTAATGTGTTCAGAAACATGCTCACTGAAAAAAGACAGGGAGGGAAAAAAACAAGGAATGCATAAGTACATTGGTAAAACCAACTCATTGTTTTTTTCTAGTGAAACACTTGTTTATGGTGAAGAGAATTCTCAGAACAATAGTGAAGTCCCATTAAAATATTCAGCATTACAAAGGCTTGGAATACTAAACAAGTTATATATTCTGAATGAAAACAGCCACACACAAGGAAAAACGAGCAGCTTTTTAGTTTCTGCCTCCCAACCCTATTGTTATGAATGGTTTTCATAGATTCATAACCCCTGAGGAGTTCAGTCAAAGCTGCTTACTAAACTGTCAAAGAGAGAAGACACGATTAGATACCTTCAGGTCCCAGATGGTTCATCCATCAGAATCCTGGATGAACCAACAAGTATTGTGACCATAGAACAAAGTAAAAATTACTATATTAAATAGTTATTAAAGATTGTAATAGTATGGTAACTCTAAGAAGGAAGGATAAATTGACAAAAGTTATTGGGTATTGGTAATAGTTCTTCCAATTTACTTAAAAGACTATCAGACGGCCCATTAAATTAACTGGATGCAATGAAAAAAGGTGAAAAATAAACCATTAAAAATAAATGTTCATTGCCAGGCATCTTGTTAACCAATTCCAGACTCTGTATCCATATCAACTACATAGTTAGCCTGGTTGCTCATTAAGTAAGGTTCACTTATATCTTTTATAAATATATTTTAAATTTTTATAAATTATATTTAGATACAGCATAAAACTTGTATGATTTTTTTTTTTAATTTTAAAACAACTAGATTTAATGAGCCTTTTGCAAGCACAGCCATGTTTCTTTCCTTAATTTGATTATGGAACAGGATGACACCCAGACTAGTTTTGGAATGAAGGATTTAGAACTTTGATATTAGGGGAAAGGCTTGGGCACCTGTCTTGAGCCCAGCCCCAGTAATATTGAAGCAGGATAAAATAACAGCTGATAAGTCCCTGGTTTCCTATTCAGCTTTGAAAGAATTAACAGACAACCCCAAGACCTTTATTTCTTATCTAACTCCAAAGAAACAAATACAGTGCTGCAAATTTCAGCTGCAAACGTCTTGGGACAAAAATTTCATAAAGCCCCAAAACATCCCAAACCATAAAGCTTATAAAATTCTTGGCCCAAAACAAATTCTTTGCTAATGATAGGTTGCATAGGGTCATAAAGATTGCTAACTATCTGCCCAAAGACAAATTTTAGGTATGTGATAACCACAAATTTCAAGCTATCTCCTCCTAGAACAAAGAAGACACCTAATATCCAAAGTTACTATGGTAAGCTGCCACAAGTAAAACTTTCCTATAAAACAAGCTAGCTCACTCCTATCCCTCCCTTGGGCCCATCCGTGTTAACCTCTTTAATGTGCACTCTCTCCCCTTCTAGTTAATACATTTTACTACTTATTCCTACTGGCTCTCTCATTTGTCTAAATCTTTTAGCAGCAAGATCCCCTGAACCTAGACTGGGGCTCAGCTGGCACGACTGCCAGCCAGACACTGATTACAATATCACCAACGTGAACATAGATTCCGTTGTTCACTCATTCAACAAATATTTGTCTCTATTTATGAATGAGCCCACAGACAGAGAATGAAAGAATGAATCATACACAGCTCCCAACCTCTACAAGTCTACAGTGTAACTGGGGAACAGGAATGTGTATGAAACCACATAAAAGGGGCCAAAGCTCAGGTTGGGGTTCTTGGGAGGCATCCAGGAGAAGAGGACATCTCAGATGATTCCTGAGGATTAAACAAGAGTTAAGCAAAGCAAAGGGGCAGGAAGAGGGATGACAGGGATACCAGTTCAGCCAAGGAAAAAGTCTTTCCAAGCAGCTGCACTGGTTGAAAAGAGAAGCCTGAGTTATCATCCTCGGGAAGGATCCAGATGGGGGAGGGTTCCCTGATTCCCTTCCTTCCTGATGACCTAGGTATCCTCCTCTTACTAACACTACTCCTGCCCTATACCTACTCTTAAATTAGCTTTAAATTGCTGTCTGTCACTTATAATCACAAGAGACTGGACTAATACAAAGTTCTCAGTTAATATTCAGGACTTGAATTAAGTGGCCTCTTTTTCCTGGGGAGGGAGAAGCCGGCATGGAAGAAGTGATCAGCTTAGGGTTGTAGAGCAAGCTGAAGAAAGTACAGCTGAGGTGGCTTTGCTTGGCCATCAGAACAAAAACCAAAATGTAGTGATTTGTCATTTCCCAGGCAACAGTCAGTTAGTGGAAGGAGACAGACTTTAAACAGAAAAACTCAATCAAATAAACAAAAACTCCTGGAGTTCATAACTGCCAGTCTAATTCTGAAATGCCTAAAATTCTCAAAATTCCGATTCTCTGAATGTCCCCACATTCCGCATGATTAAAAAAAAAAAATCCAAAACAGAATATTGTTTTGTTATTCTGTATAAGAAATCACAGCTGTACTTTTTTAGTAGGTTTCCAGGGATAACACTAGCACAGAATTCAATGACAACCATTTCTAAAATGAAGAGGAAAAGATCTGCCTAAATCAGAAATGCTTTAGTAGCTCTGCTGTTAAATCCCCAGCAACAAAATCATAAAGTAGAAGCAAAAAGTTTTCTACTAGAAATCACTTATTCATCCTGGGAGGGGGAACTCAAGAATTAATTGATAAATTTTAAAAAAAGTTTTATTATTAAGCAACTGTATTTAATAATCAAAATATACATCCTATTATATCATTATGGAAAGCTGTCTAAAGTTGGAAGAGATCATGGCAGGCATTAAAAGAAAACAGAGGCACAGAAGAGACAGAAGCAGAAATAGAAACAAATAGAGAGCAGAAGGTGCACATTTAATAACCTATTAAGAACCTGATGACAGATCTAAAAATTCAATCAGAAAACCTGTGAAATGTGTACTTTGAGACACATAAAAATCTATATTCCTGAAATCTAGGCATATCTAGATATATCAATGTTACCTCCACACCTGGGCAAAAGGGAGGCAAAACAAACTAGTCTAGGTTCATGGAGAACAGATACATAATACTTTACTAATGAACTATTTCAATCCAGAGACAAAAATCAATAATCAGAGAGGATTTTCATTTGATCCAGCTGGATATTCCTAACAGGTCACTGATCAAAGAATACGGTGTCAGTTATTCAAGGGCAGCCTCAGGGACTACATCACGGAGAGTTCTGAAAATGCTGAACTTTAACTTAGCACAGCCTTTTAATTTAATTAATGAGTCAATGTGAAGGAATTAAGTACGGCCCTGAGAAGAAACTATGTTGGAGGGGTGGGTGAATGAATTGAAGAGTAAATAACTTCTATGGATTACAGAAAAGAGCAGATAAAAGATAAAACAAAGAAATAACAGGTACAAAGGTGACTGTACAACTGTAGGAAGTGACAGATCACTCCTGTGAGCAAGGACTAGAATACCTGAGAGGTCACTCAAGAATCATAAGGAATGGCCCTAAAAGACCATATTCTGAAGACCCAGACTCATTGCCTGGCACTCATTACAGTACCAGGCTCCCTTCTATATTCTTCAGAACATGAGCAGCCCCCAAATCACAGTTCTGGGAAATGCCTCTGAAAAACAGAGTGAGCACATGACCTTACATATATAGCTTCTCTATATCCCACCCCATAAAGAGAAGTCCTCGGATGAAAAATCCACTCCTCATCAGTTTCAATGAGTTTGAGGTATTTACTAGATAGGCATAAATAAATAGCATGATGACATCTACAACATCAAAAAATGTGGGTCTGCTTTGTTCTATGTTCCTTTTAATACCTTGCTGAAAGATGGCATGAGAAGTAACAAAATAGTAGTAAGTAATAAAATAACCATCAGTAATCATGGAAGTATTGGAAAAAGTCCCTAGAAAGAAACGTTGACGATATCAAGTTTATCTTGATGGGTCTTAAATGAAAGCATTATGCCTGGCAAGAGAGCCGAGTTAGGAGATCTTGATCCCTACATGTGAGAGCAAGTCTGTTGTGACATCCTAAGAAAGCCCCACACCCTCCCAGAGCTTTGGACTACTGTCTATTGCTCAGAGCTACTCTGTGCTTGGATGGAATGTGCTTTCCCTCATAAGGTCAGTACATACTCCTGAAGTGCCTACTCTGGGCCAGGGGCTCGGGATACAGCAGCCAACAGAGCAGGGTCTCTGCCTGCAAAGGGGTCCCAGTCCAATGAGTCAGAGAGACAGAGTAAATGGATAAGAATTTATGAAAAAGGACACATGAGGGAGTCATGAGGAAACAGGACACCCAACAGGGATTGGGAGAGAAAGAAAAATTTCTGCCAAGAAAAGGCATCCCAACTGAGACTTGTAGGATAAATAGGGATTCATCCAGGTGGAGAGATCTGTGGTGGCAGGGGCTAGGAGTGGTGGGAGGTAGAGCTGTAGAGCATTCCACACAGAGTACTGCTGCCCAGAAGCCAGAGAGTGGATGCCATGGAAGGAAAGTGAAGGGCAGGGCAGGTGCAACAGAGTTAAACGTAAGTGTTGCGGCACTGGTGGGGAATTGCTATCAGAAATGTGAAAATACTTCCGAAAGTGCCTGGTATACAAATGCATGAACACTGATTGATTAGAAATGAATGGTTATTCTCAGTTTCCATTTAGATGAGACAAATTAGTATGGGTCCAAACTGTATTTCTAAAAATAAGGGATGTTCACTTATGTTTAGTCTTCCTTACCGAAACTGCAAAATTATTTATGGAGCACTTCTTTCTAAAGATTTTATCCAACAAGATGCACAATGCTGCCTAACTTAAAAGATACTTAAGCAACAAGAGACTCTGGTTTACTTACTTTTTTTTTCTGGTTTACTTACTTTTATTAGTAACTAAATATAAATATATTTATCTCAACACTTGATGAAAATCTTCATCAAAACTATTAGTGTACTTTCGAGGCTGTTTCCTCGCCAGGAAATGAGCATAATAATACTTATCTTGCAGGGTCGTTGCGAGGACTGTGACAGCTTAGAAAAAGTGCCTTACAAGTAAACCTCATCAACACTTGTTTTATGTTACTCTTCCTTTTGTTATTTGGCATCTTGTAGCACTCTAGTGGTATCTTGTAGCACTGCAGAAAGCAGAGGAAACTGCATTGAATATGTAAAAAATACTAATTGTAGTAGGAGTCTTCACACTGAGTACCAAATAAGTGCCAAGTCTGTACAACAACTAAAACCCAAGAAGTAAATCAGCTGCGCTGTGATTTGTCCTTATGTTAAACATGGATGCCCTTCAAACAAATGAAGAGTAAGTCAAGAGAAAAGTTCTTTTAACTGGATTCTAGTTACTTAAGGTGACAATGAATTTGATCAGATAAATTTAAAGGCAGACATTTAGAAAGCAAAGAAATGATTAGTGAGTCCCCAAAGTCTCCCACATAATCCCACATCTCTGATCACTGCCTTACTAGACATAGTGGGAACAATCAATTCAGCCACAGGTCAACTGGAGCTGCCAATGATCCTTTGTCTTACTTTTCTTTAAGTTTCCTTGTGGTTTATGAACATATAAACATATTAAACACTAAGCCATAATCCAAGCATGCTGGCTTGCAACTGTTTTAATTGCAAGGGATGGATAACCAAGGCCACAATACCTTTCAGGCCCTGAGACTGAGGACATCTGGGTGATTAGGAAAAAATCCATTTCAAGCAAAGCAACATTTCTGACTTAGCTATAGGCCCATGTGTGTAGAAAGGGAATTAAGATTCATGTTAGTCTAGCAGGAACCTTCTTTCAAACTATTTTCCCAAACATCAAAATGGGATGGAGAACACACCAGAACAGTTAAATCCATTTGTGAATAGTTACATGCTTTCCTCATTTCATTGTTCTTTCAACCTTGCTAACCATTCTTCCTCTCAGCATGCATCGAGAAAGGCTACAACTTCATCTCTGCCCTTCCTCATTTTCCAAAGGACAAGAGGGTGAAAAATGGAAGCTTTAATAGCTTAGCTCACACACATGCTAATTCTGAACAGATTTCCAGATTGCCCAGCATTTAAGATTAATGAACCTGCCTTTTGCCTCAGAACATCACAGTGATGACAAATCCTCAACTGACTCTCAAGGAGCCCCACCTCCTGGTATTCACACCTTTATGTAATCCCCTCTTCTTGAGTGTGGGTAGAACTTGTGACTTATTTCTAGCCAACAGATAAACAAGATTATATTTTGCTAGCAATCACACTAAGACCTTCCTTGCTGGCTTAATAAAACAGGTGGCCATGTTGAGAAGCCTAAGTGGCTATGAACCGCAGGCAGCCTCGGGGAGCTGAAGGTGGCCTCTGGCCAACAGCCAGAAAGAAACTGAAGGCCTCAGCTCTACAACTGCAAAGAAATGCCTTCTGCCAACAACATGAGTGAGCTTAGAAGTGGAATCTTCTCCAACTGAGCTCCAAATGAGATAAGAGCCAGGCCAACACATGAGACATACAGCAAAGGACCTAGTAAGCCATGCCTGTGCTGACCCACAGAAACTGTGAGATAAATGTGTGTTGTTCTAAGCTACTAAGCTGTGATAATTAATTATGTGGCAATATAAAACTGATAGTCACCAACATAATAATTCATGGAATGAAAATCAACAGGGACAGCTGATGATTCTGGCTAACTATAGGACGCCCAGAAAGGGTGTTAAGATGTGCCAACTCTGTCTACTCCAAGAGCTTCTTTCTCAACTGTTAATAAAAGAAGTGCAACTTTATCCTCTGCTGCCATGACAACATTTTATTCCACACAGTGTCTGTAATTATTTTTGCAAATCTTCCAATATTAACGTAGACGCTAAGAGGAATTTTTTAAAGATACTGAAATCAAGTCTTTTCATTTTACTCCAACAAATGGGCTTTTTTTACTAGGTACATTTTAAATGCACATTTCAAAAAAAATCTATTTTACGCCCAGCACAGTTTGCTTCAAAGGAGAAGTAAAACAAATCATAGGCATTTCTCTTCCTCATTTATTGCTTCTGTTTCTCCTCTCCTTCACCTTTGTTTTGGTTTACTTAGGCTCAAATAATGTCCCGGACTTTTATGAATCACAGTTCCCTTGACAATTCCCTGTAGCATTTATGTTTGTGAGGAAAGCAAATTGGTCTATTTTTAGACCTGTTCCTATGGCAAGAAACCTTCATAAATCATTCTGTCTTCTCTACTCTCTATCCTTGATGTTGTCTTGGCAACCTTACAGGTATACCGTCTGTCCTTTTCTGGGCTTCTGGCTCTACTAGGGAGTAGAGCCAAGTATATTATTTCTCTTCCCAGCTGTGATCCCCAGGAGCACATTGAAAAATGTGGAGCTCAGTCAAACAAAAAGTTTGATAATTCTCAAGAACAAGTGAAGCAAGATCTCAGAGTATCTCTTCTCTTTCAGCTGATAATGAGGAACTATACCCTGGTCAAGAATAGGAGAGAGGCCTGTATAAGTCATACTTTTAGCCATTTAAAATATGTTTAAATTTAGGTTTAAAGAAAATTTTAGCAATCTTTGTGTTTCTCATAAACTGGTTAGCATCAAGAAGAAAAAAGAAATGTTTGTCTGTAGGGGAAGAAAACTTTCTCCATAGTTTTATTGCAGAGAGACAGCATCCTGGCCAGTTCTCAGTCCAACAGGTTCCAGGCATCTCAGGCCTACAGGCACTCACTGTATCTCCATTCTCCAGCACCCAGCACAAAGGCATTCAATGTCTAATGAATGGTGAATTACTGCATAGGGACATGGCTCTAGGTGGTTATGACAATCATTCCCAAGAATTTATGATACTAGACTTCCTATTCCTGGCAAAACTGAGTCTTTGATGGTTGGGATTTTGTTTTCGTGTGTGTGTGTGTGTGTGTGTGCGCGCACGTGTACACCTGCATGTAACTATCCCCCAAATAACTGTACAGTGAGATGCATAGCAGATGGATTCAAAAGCTATTAGTCACTGATGAATCAACAGGGTCCCAGGCATACTTATATTATCTTTATACAGCAATATATAAAGCAATCACAAATGAGATATTTTGGATAGTTGAGGATGTATCCTATTAAACAACAAAGACTCTTCTTTTTAAAGCAATTTTACAAAGAAATCTTTCCAAAATAGATACATATTTGGTTATATCCTTAAACAGAATAAACAGAATATATTTTAATCTCTGATGGCTCTAAGTCATCAAAGTAAATAAAAACTTGGAATAAGAATCAAGATGGTGGCTTAGCAATGTGCGCGTTTTAATTCGTCCTCCAGAACAACTACTAAATAAGCAGAAACAGTACAGAACAGCTCCTGGGGCCACGTCAGTGACCGGACACACAGCGTACCCCAGTCTGGATCAGCTGGACCGGCTGTAAGCCCCCCTCAGAACCGTGAGTTCCCCAAGCCACGGTGGCTGGCACCCCTCCCCCACAGGCTGCTTCCCAGAGGGAAAGGAAAGGGACTTTACCAGCAGCAGGGGCTGAGCCCAACCAAAAGCCAATCATGGAATTAATTAACAAATTCTGACTACTAAAAATAGGCCCCCAGCTCAGGTGAACCTGGTCAAAGCGGAAGTCGCTCATTTTGCCCCTGGCGCCAAGGGGGCGATACTGATGGAAAAAGGGAAAAAAAAAAGGAAACAGGGTTTTGTGGCTGTGTTTCTACAAAGGCTTGCTGCCTTTGGATACAGTGGCAGGGCTTCTCAGGCTGCAACTGCCCCAGGCATAGGCAGAAACAAGCTAGTTTGAGGGCTTGTCTGGAGCCTGTGCCTTCCCCAGGGGAGGAGTGAAAGCCCAACTCAGGTGGAATCCCTCCCTCAAGGAATTCAGACCACAGGGCTTAGTAATTTGAAGCCATTAAAACCAGCCTACAACCTCTCCCCTGTCTCCACCACGCCCCCAGCAGGGAGAATCTGCCAAAGTTAAAGGTACTGCATCATCTTTTGCTGGTGGGACCTGCAGGCAGACAAGCGCCACATATTGCGCAGGATAAGAAAAACAGAGTGCAGAGACTTTACAGGAAAGTCCTTCAACCTGCTGGGTCTTACCCTCAGGGAAAACTGACACAGGTGACTCTTTCCTCCTGATAAGAGGCCAGTTTGGTCTGGGAAAATCCGGCTGGGGTCTATAATACCTAAGTAGACCGTCTTAAGGGTCGGGGGGAAAGGCACCATAAAAGCAGGGCAAGAAACAAGAAAACAAGAACAGAAAAATTCTTCTCTGTTAAATAAAACATAAGCTAGAGGTCTAGAAAAAGTTGAATTGAATGTCAAAGAACAGAAAGACAAGCAATTCATCCAGCAAGAAAACTCTAGGTAAAAGAAGTGAAAGCAATCTCCAGAATAAACTAATTAAGGTAATTAATGCCTAGACGCCAGCAAAAAAATAACAGATCACACCAGGAAAATTGAAGATATGGCCCAGTGAAAGGAACAAACCAACAATTCAAATGAGATACAGGAGCTGAAACAATTAATTCAGAATATACGAACAGACATGGAAAATCTCATCAAAAACCAAATCAATGAATTGAGGGAAGATATAAAGAAGGCAAGGAATGAACAAAAAGAAGAAATCAAAAGTCTGAAAAAACAATTTACAGAACTTATGGGAATGAAAGGCACAGTAGAAGAGATGAAAAAACAATGGAAACCTACAATGGTAGATTTCGAGAGACAGAAGATAGGATTAGTGAACTAGAGGATGGAACATCTGAAATCTGATAAGAAAAAGAAAATATAGGGAAAAATGGAAAAATATGAGCAGGGACTCAGGAAATTGAAGGACAATATAAAGTGCATGAATATACATGTTGTGGGTGTCCCAGAAAGAGAGGAGAAGGGAAAAGGAGGAGAAAAACTAATGGAGGAAATTATCACTGAAAATTTCCCAACTCTTATGAAAGACTTAAAATTACAAATCCAAGAAGTGCAGCATACCCCAAAGAGAATACATCCAAACAGATGTACTCCAAGATATTTACTAATCAGAATCTCGGAGGTCAAAGAGAAAGAAAGAATCTTGAAAGCAGCAAGAGAAAAGCAATCCATCACATACAAGGGAAGCCCAATAAGACTATGTGTAGATTTCTCAGCAGAAACCATGGAGGCAAGAAGACATTGGGATGATATATTTAAATTATTAAAAGAGAAAAACTGCCAACCAAGAATTCTATATCAAGTGAAATTGTCCTTCAAAAATGAGGGAGAAATTAAAACATTTTCAGACCAAAAAATCACAGAGAGAATTTATGACCAAGAGACCAGCTCTCCAAGAAATACTAAAGGGAGCACTACAGGCAGATACAAAGACAGAAGAGAGAGGTGTGGAGAAGAGTGTAGAAAGGAAGACTCTGAGTAAAGGTAAAAAGAAGGAAAATTAGATATGACATATAAAATCCAAAAGGCAAAATGGTAGAAGAAAGTACTACCCGTACAGTAATAACACAATGTTAATGGATTAAACTCCCCAATCAAAAGAAATACACTAGCAGAATGGACTAAAAACAGGACCCATCTATATGCTGTCTCTATTCAAAGGACATAAGGGCAAGGACACAAATAGACATTTACACACCAATGTTTATAGCAGCATTATTTACAATTACCAAGAGATGGAAACAGCCAAAATGTCCATCAAACTGTGGCTAAACAAACTGTGGTTTATACATATGATGGAATATTATGCAGCTGTAAGACAGAATAAAGTTACGAAGTATGTAACAACATGGATCAACCTTCAGGACATTACGCTGAGATTAGCAAAAAAAAAAAAGGACAAGTACTTTATGGTCTCACTGATATGAACTGACGTTATTGAATAAACTCAGAATATTTCGTTGGTTAACAGAGACCATCAGGAGATAGAAATAGGGTCAGATATTGGGTAATTGGAGCTGAAGGGATACAGATTGTGCCACAGGACTGAATATAAAAACTCAGAAACAGACAGCACAATACTACCTAACTGTAATACAATTATGTTAAAACACTGAATGAAGCTGAATGTGAGAATCATAGAGGGAGGAGGGCTGGGGGCATAAATGAAATCAGAAAGAAAGATAGATGATAAAGATTGAGATAGTATAATCTAGGAATGCCTAGAGTGCATAATGATAGTAACTAAATGTACTAATTTAAAAAATGTTTTTGCATAAGGAAGAACAAAGGAATGTCATTACTGCAGGGTGCTGAAAATAGATGGTAATTAATATTTTAAAATTTCAACTTATGTGTGAGACTAAAGCAAAAAATGTTTATTTGGTACAAAATTTGTATTTTGACTAGTGCATTTCCTAATATAACTTATGTAGATAGCTTGGTTGAACACCATAAGTACATGGAACCTTGGATAGGACATGAGATTTTGTTGGTTTGTCCAGAGTGATGCCCCAATGAATCTGAGTGATTTGCTCAGTGAGTGGAAAAGTATTTGCAAAGTCCCCTTTGGGGAATGGTGAGAACAGGGGAAAATTCAACCTCCCCAAGTTGAATTCTTGATATTCTCATAAGCAGTGTGGAGGTACAGGCTGAGACCCCAGTCTTGGGGTTTGTTCATATGAAACATAACCCCACAAAGGACAGGTCAAGCCTACTTAAAATTAGACCTAAGAGTCACCCCCAAGAGAACCTCTTTTGTTGCTCAGATGTGGCCTCTCTCTCCAGCTAACACAACAAGCAGACTCACCGCCCTCCCTCTGTCTACGTGGGACATGACTCCCAGGGGTGTGGACCTTCCTGGCAACATGGGACAGAAATCCTAGAATGAGCTGAGACCCAGCATTAAGGGATTGAGAAAACCTTCTCGACCAAAAGGGGGAAGAGTGAAATGAGACAAAGTGTCAATAGCTGAAAGATTCCAAGCAGAGTCGAGAAGTTATCCTGGAGGTTATTCTTATGCATTAAGTAGATATCACCTTGTTATCCAAGATGTAATGGAGAGGCTGGAGAGACCTGTCCGAAAATGTAGAGCTGTGTTCCAGTAGCCATGTTGCTTGATGATGATTGTATAATGATATAGCATTTACAATGTGACTGTGTGATTGTGAAAACCTTGTGTTTGACACTCCTTTTATCTACCTTGTCAACAGATGAGTAGAACATATGTAATAAAAATAAATAATAGGGGGAACAAATGTTAAAATAAATTTAGTTTGAAATGCCAGTGATTAATGAAAGGGAGGGGTAAGGGGTATGGTATGTAAAATTTTTTTTCTGTCTTCGTTTTATTTTTCTGTTGTCTTTTTATTTCTTTTTCTGAATTGATGCAAACGTTCTAAGAAATGATCA